>JAPMOB010209018.1:0-20632 GCA_029875015.1 Lepomis gibbosus
CCTTTGTGTTTGGTGTAGGCTAGCCTGTGTGTGTATATATAGACATAATATATATACCCCCATTTTGTCTCATTCAGGAGGTCAGGTTTGTTACGTTCAGACTTATGTTGTGGTTTTGTTATGTTGACCTCAGTTTAGTTAAGACCCACTTTGATTAATTCTGTTGTTACTTTTTTTCTGTAATGATTTGAAACTTTGTTTGACTTGTAGGCTAAATAAAGCCTGAATTTTACAAATCCTTGACCTTGTGTCCCTGCCTTTACTGCTTGGTCCCTGACAAGAGGATTACTGATTCCTTATGAGTTATGATGAGTTACAACAAAGTCACAAAGTAAACTGATTTCTGAGCAGTTCATTTCTGGTGTGAACCCCATTTGAACTAATCATGAGAAGCTACTATTGTAGGCCTATGTGTCATTTAAAACAAGTCGTGGAATGATCTGTCATGTTCACTGACAAAGCAGCTTCACGAGGAGTGTTTGGTGCCCCCAGAATTCTGAGACGTGTAGAAGGAAAGTGTTTACACGACCAGGAACCACAGGTGTCGCCAAATCAACGAGGACTGAAATGTTAAGGACTATAACTTTTACATAACTGATGTAGCTTATAACCATAACCAAAAAATAAACATGGTGGATTTTAGGTCTGTCACTTTTTATTCCAAACATGGGTAAGAATTAAACATTCAGTCTGTTATAATTTAGCAGAATTTAAGTTTCTTAGTGTGTATGTGCTACAGGCAATGGTAAGCTTTTGTTTTTATATTCACTAACACAAATTGGACAAAACTAGGGGGCTGTGGTGTATGCATAATCATGATCACCGTGAGAACTAATATGTGGTAGCATTTTGGATTCAACATCCAAAATGGAAAAAAAGCGTGGTAAGACCGTCTGCTGACTTAGTGTTAACTGAGGCTGTGGAAGGAAACACAGCAAATAAATGAAACATTAATTCCACGCAGTTTAGGATTAGGCTATGTGGTGTGCATTTGAATTCATTCATTAAGCGTTGGCTCGCCTTCCATTTTTGTGTGTGACAGCCCTGAACAAGCACAGCACCAAACAACATGTGCATGCTACATGCTGTCCATCTGTTTATTTGTTAATGCCAGCCGTGAGCTCTAATCTACAACTGGGTTGAGGTCATAGTTTACACGCACAAGCACATGCACATGCACACAGAGCTTGTCACAGTTTGCTCCCCAGTCCCTCTTTTCATAACCCATTATGGCAGGGCTAGAGATAATACCACTTCTTGAGTGGTTTAATTGGAATGGGGAATGCTGGGTAGGTCTGACTCTTTCCCTAGAGTTGGAGGGTGCGTTGTCTTCATCCTGCAGCTGTGCACTTTACAATTCTTACAATGAATATATGCAATACAGCATTTCTCTGTATAGGAAGATGAAAATATCTATTTGAATTCAAGAATATGATTGCTATTAACATTATTCAACACTCTTTTACCTCTACTTCTCACTTACTTTTGCGTAAAAGTGGAATCAACTCGGACGGATGGGAAGGCTTTTATTATTTATTTGTTTTTAATCATCTCACGATGCAGTGATATTGAGTGGGGCACTGTCTTGCAGAGTGCGAAACCCACAGCTCATGTCACATCTGAAGATTTCTGAGAACACAGCAGTATACTGTTCTATTCCACAGAGGTGTTAAACTTAGACTCGAGAGACGCAAGATCACTCTGAAATGAAAAATCAAGGGGGGGGAATAAAAGTAACAACGTCCACTAAACGACCAAGGGAAATCATGAAGTAGGTCAGATAGCTAAAAAACAATAAAAAAAAGTTGTTGGGTGGTGGGGGTGAGGAAGAGAGAGAAGATGGGTTGAGACATGAACAGTGGGAGAACGGATGTGTCTCCTGGTAGAGAGCAGGCCTGTTGTAAACATAAACAGAGATATATTTCCAGATGTAGGAGCTGCCACTGATGGCTGTTTTTCTTCCTCTGGGAAGGGTTGCCTGGAAACAAGACTTAAACGGGTAGAGATGAAAGGTGATGAGATCTTTTACCGAAGATCACAATAACAAAGAGGCGAAGACCGGTACTGGAATGTGGGTGAGTCAGATCAACTGCAAGAAAAATAATATATTTAACAACACCAGCAATTTTGGCCTGTTGTGTTAATAATGACTGCTCTTAAGTAACACCTGACAATGTGTTGCTATTAGACTGGTGACACATAATGACAGCTCGGCACTTTAGCACCTTAGGGGGTGGCAGTAGCTCGGTCTGTAAGGACTTGGCTGGAAACTGGAGGGTCGCTGGTTTGAGTCCAGCAGTGAGTTTCCCCTTGTGGGATTAATAAAGTATTTCTATTCTATTAAGCCAACGTTAGCATACCCTGGAGTTCTCATTTCAGAGCTTGTAAAGTGCTGACAACAACTCTTTCTCCCACCTGTGTGGCATTTACACTCGACAACTGCCAAACTATCTACCAGCGTGTAGTTGATGAGAGGGGTTAGGGTTAACCCTAAACCCTAATTCCCCACACCGGTCTGGAACGGTTTGTAGTGTACCAACTCATACAGTAATCGCCTCCCTCTGCTATCCAATTTAGATATCCTTCTCTACAGCTGTTCCTTCTCATTTTTTATCACATTCATGCACCTTACAGCCATAAAGCATATTCTAATCCTTAAAACATAACTCTGCTTTATTTCAGAGGTATGCTGTAGTTTTTGCCATTATTCTTATACTGGAAATGAAACAAAATGCTCACCAAAGTAATTGCTGAGACATTTCTACAACACAGATGAGACAAGAATAAAGCCGTCAAGATTATCTAAAGAGTTTTATTTGGGGGGTAAAACTGAAAGTGCAGTCAAAATGGCCACAATAATTCCTTTTGCATCAGAAAACTGTGCGTGCTCAACTATGGCAAGTGTATAAAGATCTATTCCAGTTTTAAATTGTAACAAACCATAATTATTATTGTCCTCTAACTTCTACCTAGCTGCATATAGTGCTCTCTGCTGTTTTGTACTTGTTACTTGGACTTGGATGAAAGTTAAATCAGAAACAAATTACCATTTATTTTAGCAATGGCTTTTTCCACTGACTTTATATGATCATGGTGGAGTAGAAACATTAAGAAGCTTTCACAGCAGGACAGAGCAGAGAAGAGGCGGAGCTCATCACGTCTTTTTTTTTTTCTACTCCACAGATTCTTTGTAATTCCTTTCCCCTGTCCACTCCCCTTTTCTTTAAACAGTTGTTTTCTGTTATGCATGCCGTCGCCCTGTCCATATCTGTCTATCTGCCACAGTGCATCGTCCTCTCTTTTTCTCTCTGCATTTGTAGCATGAGCCACAGTGGGGCATCTGGGGACTTGCTGTGGCATCCAGCTGAATCTCCCCACCCAGCTCAGCAGTTTCCCAGCAGATGCTGCTTTCTTCCTTAAATAGATAGGATGCCGGATTAAGAGAAGAAGTAACAGAGGGAGGGAGAAAGGGACGGACGGAGGGAGGGAGGGTAGATGACGGAACAGAGAAAATAAACAAGGAAAAATCCAGTGAGGGCGGATGATAAGACTAAAAGGGAAGAGCTGGAGAAAAAAATTTAGAGGAATGAGTGGGCTCCATGATGTAAAAATATATTTGGCTGGCACAGTCATGTTGATGAATGTGCACAGTGGCAGTAAAAGCACAACAGAATAAAGAAACTAATGTGAGGTGAGAAATGAATGGCAGTGTTATGAGAGGAGGCAACATGGAGAATTAGAAAGAAAACAAGGTTGTGATGATAAACAACCACAGGGGGGGACAAAGTTAGTAATGCAATACACGCGTCCCTGTGGGCTTGTTATTTAAATATGGAGCTATGATTGCATTCATGTGAATGTAAGACACCAATGAGCCCAGCTATGCTTAATTTGATCAAGCAAGATAAAGCAAAAGAGCAACCGCCCAAAGGGTATAAGCAGCCAACTAAACCTTTACAGATTGTAGAGAGGAGGGATATCCAGACCAAGTTTTTTTGGCCCCAATCCTGATCTCAGTCCATTCATTTTTTTGTCTGCACAACAGATTCAAACCTGATACAAATAGTTACAAATCAGCAAAAGATATGCACACTGAAACGGCAGCTGAATCCTCTAAATTTGAACCTTATTTTCCACAAGCTACTTGATCCAAATACTGAAGGCGCTTGTTTGAAACTATTAAGTTTATAAGCTCAAATTATTGATCTGATACGAATGGAAGTTAAACTGACTGTGACTGCTGAAACTGAAGTGTTGCAATCAGCTGATGATTTTACCAGAACAGAAAAACCACACAGTCCACTTGCAGTTGTATAGTAGTGTTGCAGTAGTGGAGGTCCTTCCCTCACAAGCGATCTTTGTCTGAGTGCAGACAGCTGCAGAGAGCACTTAAACCAAACAGACATGCTTCTGGCCTGAAGTTCCACACATTATCTGATATATGACTTGCTGCCGGCAATGTTTATTATTTTAACCAGCGATAAGTGACGGTCAGCACAGCCAAGAATGAGAAGCTGCTACTGTATCTAGATGTTTGTTAGACTATTTTCTGTTCCGGTGTGCCCAAATAATTTTTTACAGTCGCTCATACAGTTTCGCTTGAATATGGGAGCAGAAAACTGCTAAAAAGAAATAGAGCAGCTTTGCAACAGCAGGCTGAGGTGGCCAACACACAGTAGAGCACAGAAGAAAAAATGGGATCTGAATTTGATCAGGTTTAATTTAGCTACCAATCCATTGAAATATACCAGAATCAGCTTGGATACAATTGTAAAAAAAAATGTTCTAAAGACATCTCCTATTGTTGTGCAAGTATTATTATATTAATACCAAATTAGACCAGAAAGAATTGAGCCCGGTTATAGCTTACTTTAAGCTGGTATCAGACCTGACCATTTTTTAAAAAAATAGAAAAGCTAGACACTACAGATGTGATAACCCAAATTAACATATTGAGTCCTTACAGTATGAAAGAAGCACATATTAAATGATCTCTTGACAGATGAATTTAGCAAGCTGCGCCACATAGGTAAAGTGGCCAGTAAGTATCATTGCTGTCAAACTTCCTGATCTGTCTAACATCTTCTGAAAGAGAGCTATTTCAAAGGTTCCACTCATTTTAGAGTGTCCTTTTCATCCTCTGCATGGAGAGTGTGAGCTTCTCCCCCCTGGACAGAAATTCAATGTACCAAAGGCCAGGTCCAACAGGTGGAGAAATGATTTTATCCCTCGCACCGTTAAATGCTCAGAATGACTCAGCTAGTGACAGTCCGGATAATATTGGTGCATGATGACGGTCACTGATGAATATTGTTTTATGTGAGCTTGTTTTACATATTTTGTTTTTATGTTTGATGCGTTCATTACATTTTGGATTCAAGTCTGCGTGCGGTCTGTGTTTTATCTAGCTGTGAGATTAATTTCCCCCCGGAACAATAAGGTCAAAGAAATAGTCAGTTTACACCATAGCCTGCAGAATTTTTGTTCTGCAACAAGTTTTGGTTTCATGATTAGTCTTTTTTTTGGAATAGGTTTAATCTGGGTTTTCATAAGGGATGGTGTCCACCCTAATCCCAATGAAGAGAGAGGCTTCTGACCGATAATATTAAGGAAGCCTTAATGGCCCACTCTGAATGATGTGCATCTCAGCAAAGTCCCCATGGTAAGTGGATTCTATCTGCTCCCAGTGATAACATGCATCCCATTTCTGTGATTAGCAGGAGTCTTATTCCTGGGTCAGTCAACTGGCCTTTCTATTGCAGTAAAACATAAAGAGTCCAAAAGCAAACCTAACAATCTAACACTGCTTAAAAAGGAACATCTCACCCATCTTCTCCTTATATTAAGACTGCCTTCCATTTTTTAAATATTATATTCTGAGTGAAAAAGTCTTATTGCATCAAGAAGAAACAATACTGCCATCATGGCTGACCCCTTCTTATGTTATCCCATTAAATGAAGCCCGCCCACACAATTTTCCAAATGGGATCTGCAGCACAGTGGGCGATAACAGGATGGGGAAGTGCTCTGGCCACTCTCTATAATGAAAAAGTTCAGCAGTATTCTCAGCAAAACCCATATTTAATGTGTTGAATCCTGATTTTATTCAAGAATTTTCAGATTTGTTCCTTTGTGATCTTAATGTTCATGTCTGCTGACCCACATCTTCCCATCTTGCCTCCGATTCTATTAGTTTGATTAAGGTTTTTAACTGTGTCCAGTGTGTCAGTTGGCCAACTTTGGGCCACATTCCTGATACGGTCCTTGCAGCTGGCATACCATCAAGCTCTCTAGATTTCTAGACTTCCACGTGACACTTGATTGCTTTTACTACTAAATTTGTGATAGTATCACTGTAATTCCCCCTTAATTGGTGTGTCCCCCAAGGGTCAATTTTAGAACCTCTTTTAATTTAAATTTACATGCTGCCACTGGGTCAGGTTTTTCAAAAACACTGTTTTGATTTCCATTTGTAAGCTGATCACCCACAGCTGCGTGTTCCCCTTAAACCTAGTGAGGCTGCAAATATAGCCCAATTTCTCAGCTGTCTTTCTGACCTCAAAAGCTAGGTGGAACAGAACTTTCTGCACCTTAATGAATCAACTCCTGAAGTTATTTTATTTAGTCTGACTTCTCTGTCAGCTCCTTTAGAATCCAGACACAGTTGTTTATCATCTAATATAAAGGAGTTAGCTTACAATCTAGGGGTTACTGCACACGTGGGCTGTGTGGCTGCTGCAGCCTGTTAACATGAGCACTAAAATAAAAAGCAAGAGGTTCCGTGACGCACATGCTGCGGGCTGTGTGGCCCGGGTTTCAGGATAGCGTGCGTCACATGCTGTACATATTGTAAAGCCCTCTCACAAGTCCATCCAGTCATTAGTTATGTTTTCACATTTCCTGCTCTGCCTGTCTCATCATGCCGCCAACTTTCCTGTTCTTGCAGATGTAGCCCCTTTTCCATCTCCTTTTAATATTAATGTATTAATAAATAATTATCTCACCTGTTTACACCTGTGATGTCAAAGATCCAGTTTCCGCTTGTAAAAAATTAAACATGTCTAAAATTCCTTGCGCAAAGCAGGGCTTCTCTCCTGGGTACCAGCTGGTGGAACATGTAAATGTTATATAATTAATGAATTTCCATGTCCATAAGATAATGAGATACAATTAATGTCAGAGAACAAAAACTGGTTATCTCAACACAACAGAGGATGAGTAGATCCAGATTGCATTTCCACACGATACAATAAATATCATACAGTACAAAATCCATGAATGTCCTCATAACCATGAGGATTATGATTATAGAGAATTATAGCTGCAATTGCTTATTATTGATTTACTGAATTGCATTTGTACCATATTAAGAAAGGTGAACCTGTTTTATTCTCCACTAACCAGCAACTGATTATTTAAAGGCAGACTTGAAGCGTAGTTCACTTCCTTTTTAATTTTCATGTAATCTGTTAATAAAATAGTGTAAATACTGGTACCTTGGTGTGCGCTGGAATATGTCTTAAATAATCTTTACAGAAACAATTGACAGCATCTAGATCAAAAGGGAAAACCATTATAATCCTTCAGTATGACATGCAGTATGACTTTATCTCCCGACTGGAACGGACTTGACCAACTCCTGATGTGTGCTGCATTGCAAAGGCCTTCTGTTCCTCCAAACTGTTCCTCCTGAGAGAGCAAGAATGCATTTTGTTCCAGAAGTGGTCAGATTTGTTAGTGAACACCTGTAAAATAATAACAAGAGTAGTCTACAGCCATGCTAGCGGCTTGTATGCTAATAACAGCAAGCTAACATGTACACAGTGACAATGTCAGTAAAGTTAGGAAACTCAGACACTGCTTAGGAGTCAGCAAAACTAGTGAAAACAGCGCTTTGCTCTCTGCATACAGAATGGCTCTAGGGCTGAATGCCAAAGTGATTTTCTCATCACACTTCTTTGCAGAGTGTCAATTAATCAATTATGCCAAATGCATTAAAATCATTACACTGAAGGACGGCGTGTTCTCCACTCACAGATGCGACAGGTCAAATGGGCAAAGTCCTTCAGGCTGTCACACTTGAGGGAATAAAGCTGCAGGAAAGTGTGTCTTGTGTGTGTCTAGTGTGTATTAGTCTACATTTCCATGATGAATCTGAGCTCCCTCCTTGATGGAAGGAGTCAGCCTTTGTGGCAACTTTTCCCACGCCTCCTCAACAAGAGCTACTATCAAAGCCAATGCTTATGGTGGCAGCAATCACAAGAAGCGATCAAAGAGCAATCAGTTTCTATGAGCTGTATGTCCGTGCCTCTGGCAAACTTGAAATAATACCCACTACTCCATGTGGCAGCAGTCACAAAGCAATCACACAGCAACTTGTTTCCCTCCAGCCTGAGTCTGTGCTTCTGGCAAGTGAAAGCAATCCTACCAAATAATCAAATAGTTATGTTTCTACGAGTTGGACTCTCTCAGCGCTGAACTAATATTTGAACCCATTACGGGTACTACTTTGTTCAGACTTGCCCCCATGCTCTAATTTTCTCCAAGCATTAATGGGCCTGAAATAATTTAACTAATTTCAATCTGGCAGTTACCAAACAACTGTAATCATATTAAGCTCTACAACATATGATCAGCCTGGAACTAAAACTTAATGGAATTATCCTCCAGTTACTAATTTCATTTTTTTCCCTGCATCCTTAGTGCCATGGGCTAATAGCTGCATGGATTTACTGTTGCTGGTGTTTTTTAATTTGGTTGACAATTTGGCCTGCTTTTATTAAGGCTGACTAGGATCGTACGCACGTATTATACCATACACAAATATTGGGTGTGCACAGTATCACCCAATGATAGCATTTTTTACATCCAAGATCAACATAAACAGAAGAGATTTTTGATTAGGGGCGTTTTTACATATGACACAAAGAATGTTGCTTATCTGTTGGTTTATCACTGCATAAGTGAATAAATAAAGTTTTTGGCTCCAGAGCTTTGTAAATTCTGATAAATGTCCTCAGGTGATGTCACTTGAGTAGGCGGGGGTTGGGGCTGAAGACTACATGTTAGAAAATAATCATGGGGATGATATATCTGACTCCGCTGCATCAGTTTTGGAAAAAAAAACATTTGTTGTGAGTCTGTAACCTAGCGTAGTCAACAGTCTGTGTTTGCGAGTGGCAGATATCTGCATACGCCCATTTAGCCAGAACCTAATAGACCTTTTTCAAAGCAGACATTTAGCCACGTCTTGGCAGAAAACGCCCTGGTGTAGCTAATAACATTAATGATCACTCCATTCAAGTAAGCAATGCCAGTCAGCCTGCATGCCCTGAATCCATCTGAGAAAAAAAAAGAATTTAATTAAGGATATTAAGTACACCTGTGTTTTTTCTACTGTGACATGTCAAAATGTGTGCTGTGGAAAAAGGTATTTTCTGCCTCATCGTCAGTTGTGGAAAAGCTAGAGTTTTTTTGATTTATGTGTAAATCCCGTTTTGCCTAAAACATGATTAAAATGTTATGTATTCATGTTCATTGAAAGAATTTGAACTTGTGGTCTTATAAAGACTAGTTTGTTATTGTTCTCTATAGAATTTAAAAATATCAAGCTATGTATCAGCCACACAGCCGAGCCCAATCACACAACTTGAACTGGAAGCTGGGAATGAGCCATGATCCTGGTGCACGCGTGCTTGTTATTCTAAACACATTGTTGCTGCTGCTGCTGCTGCTGCTGCCGCTGCTGGATACAAAGCATTTGTTTTATCCTCAAAGGACCTACCATTGTTCCCAATATATCAATGGGACATAAAGTAAGTATATGCAGACATCCTTCCTAGAACTCCTATGTCCCTCCAACCTTCTGCCTCCATTCTAGCAGGTCAGTAGGCCCAACGAGATGGACTCATGTAAGGCAGCTGCAGTCACACGCACGCACCCCCACACAAAACACACAAACCTGTCTGCCTGGGCTACTACGCTTAAGAGAATCCTAACTCCACATACGACAAGCTGTTTTTAATTAACATGGCAACGACCTGCTGACATGTAGGCCAGGCTTGAGGAGAAACACACTGGGTTTACACCTGCATCGTCACAGTAGGAGGGAAGAAAACATTGGAAATGAGGTGACCACTCGTTCGGCTTTCTCACTCCTTCTTTTTTCTCCTCTCCTCACTTCATCTTGGTGTCATTATAATTCAAAATATCAAGGAATAGCCAAATCCCTTTCTTGCTGAGAGTTAGAAGATTGATACTTCTATGTCTGTCCAACAGCCAGCAGCTACTTAGCTTAGCTTAGCATAAAGACTGTAAGTAGGGGAAAGAGATAGCCAGGGTCCATCCAAAGGTGGCTAAATTCACCTACCACCACCTCTAAAGCTCAGTAATCAAATCTTGTCTGTTTAATCTGCACAAACACTGAAGTATAAAAATGACAAGTTGTAATTTTACTAGGGGTAATAAACAAGACTATTTATTGGTTAGGCAGCATCACTACTATTGGTTTGGTGAGCTGGGGTTAATAAACTGGTTTAAACAATGTTGTTTATTTAAAAATAATAATAATAATAATTCAAATGGACACATTTAGACAGGAAGTGACTGAAAATGTCATTATATGATGTAAAATAATGTGTAAGTTTATTGAGCTTGAGGTGCTGGGAGGCCGATTTTTTTACCTTTGGAGAGAGACAGGCGAGCTGTTTCTGTTCCTGCCTTCTATCTTAGCTAAGCTTAGCTAAGCAGCTACTGGCTGTAGCTTCATATTTAGCATAAGTGGTAATGAACCTTTCCTCTAAATCTCAGCAAGAAAGTGAATATGCATATTTCTAAAAATGTTGAATTCCTTTTAAAACACTGACTTTATTTTCTGCCTGGTTAAACTGCTTTACAGTTGATTTCTCTACATGCACCACCCGTTTTATTCCTTTCTCCATTTCTTTTCTCTTTCCCACATAGACATTTCAGACCTAAAACTCTGAATGTTGGCATGATGGATGTCCAAACTGTCCACTGTGAGTATCCCACTTAATCCTCTGATGGAAATATTGGCTCAGTTCCAAACTCATCCGCCCAGGTTGATGTCTGTAGCTGGCTGGTGTGTGTGGCAGCGTCTATATCTGTCCCACACAAACCACCATAATCACATCAAAAGACATTTGGTACTGTAAACTCATGCACCACCTCTGCCCTGCAGAGCCCATGGGTGTCATTTACTAAAGCATGTGCAGAACATGTTCTATGCTAAATGTGTGCGTAGGAACTGCAGTATGAAAATTTATATTTATGGAACTTACTTTACATACATCTTCTTGTGCACATCCAGGCTCATTTACATACAGAAATGACTACAGAATGCCAGATATGGTCATCGCATCTCTCTGAAAGTCCTAGTAGCCTTAACGTACAGTTAGTTTATGTGGACAAAAGCTACAGTATCTTAACTTCGTTGCCTCTGAAGTTCCAGACACGGATGTGCAGGGAAGCTTACCAACATGTACAGGTCCAAATATAAATAAATGAAGATTCAGAATGGGGGCAGGGGAAAAAACAGACTGACTGTATTGACTGATTTGGCACAATACCACTTCGGTGTAATTCATAGATTTAGATTATTTTTTAAATTGCTTTAGCATAACAAATAGACAAAGGTACAAAATGGTATTTGTTATTAATGCAGATTGATTACAATTAGGTGTGAGTGTGACTGGTTGTTTGTCTATGTGTGGCCCTGCGATGGATTGGCAACCTGTCCAGTACCCCGCCATACACCCAGTCAGCTGGGATTGGCCCCAGCCCCCCAAGACCCTGTGCGCAGGATAAGTGGTTGACGATGGATGGATGGATGATTATAATTGAATAGCATTAATAGAATCTGTATCTATATGGGGCCGAAAGAGCTCAGCAACACACTACGAGAGAAACACCATGAAAGAGCGACATAAATGGCTTATTTCACACTGAAAGAAACATTAACCTTGTTTTCCAAATAAAAACTGAATGCACATCTTCAGGAACACGGGCTGACAATCTTAGCTATGCGTACATTGACAGTAAACCTGTTTAATGTGTCTGTAACTTAGGACTTAGCTATTAGGGTTTGTCACTAAGCCTGGTCAGGGGGAGTTCTAACTGTACACACATTTTAAGCACAAGAAAAAAAATATAAATAAGATTCTATGTGTGGAAATGTGCGTATGCAAGGTTTAAGCACAAAACTGTGTGTACACACGGGGTTGATAAATGAGGCCCCAGGCTACCATCAGCGGCTCTTAGGTGATGCTTTTATCCTGTACAAAGTACAGCGAGTTCAACAGGAGGACAAGCTTCGATTCCTTGAATGCAAATGTTACAAGCAACAATTAACAGGCCGTTTAAGGAGAAGAGCCACATACTGCTTTCACTCTATCACCATGAAATGACCAGAAAATGATGGTATACGAGACAAATATCTCTAAAAAGGAAGCCTAGAAAACAGCCACAAACTAAGACAGATGTGAAATGTGGGCATTTGCCCTCGGAAACAGCTTCATCAAAAATACATTTCTGTTTTTGTCATGTGGAGACTGACTAGCTTCAGGACTGTGTTTCCTCTTGTGGGCTCTTTGAAATTTAGAATAAATTTAGCTGTAAAGTGGGCGGCTCAAAGTTGAATAAAACATTTTAAAAAATCAACAAACAGTAACAAGAAGGAAATGTATTTCCTCCCTCAGACAGAACTGATGCTAATTAGAAGTCTTAATGGATAAAGAAAAAAAAATCAATTTGCAATGCTTTCACCGTTTGGAGAAAAAAAAACAAAGTCATGCATTTTAATTGAACCATTTATATATATAACAAGCTTTTGCCAACTAGAACATCAATAGCTAATTTCATACATGAATAATTTCGTACTGAGACAGTCCATTTGTCGTTGTCCCTCACTCCCTCTGCACTGATGATTTCAAAGAGGCAGAGCAGCCTTCTGGGTGAGTCCTGATTGAGGGTGGCATTTTGCTGGCACAATGAGAGCTGCCACAGCAATACGCATCTCTGCTGGATCCAGCAAGACAGGCCCAGACGCTGCATGTCAGCTGTAATCCTCATTATGCAAATGAACTCACACCAAGTTAGGAGCGATCATTGCAGGTCAGATGGGAAAACCAATTCAGAGGGAGGGAGACAGAGGGAGGAGGGGCAAGTGATGAAATCTGTTAGAGCAACAAACAACCTCTTTAGCCGACCAGAGAGCAGAGGAGGATGGACTCTCTCGACCACTCTCAACTTAGTTTAAAGAAAGCAGAAAGTTGAGGTTGCTCTTACAAAAAACAGAAGAAAGATAGACCCTATCTGTCAGAGAGTGACCGCTGCGACCAGATGATGGGCAGTGCAGCAGATGGCACCGGCTGGCTTAAAAAAGACGCATCTCACTAAACAGCTGGATGGATTTGCCCTGCAGCCTCTTTGTCTTAATCCCTGAATGTGCACCAGTAATTACGCAGCACACATAAAAAGCTTTGGTCAAACTTCAGTGACAAAACAAAAGGGGCATCACTTTACTAAATCCTCTGTGGCAAAGTTCGGGAAGCTGATATAACTGTCCATCCAAACTTGCAAAAGCCCCTCACGTCGACTACATATCCACTTATGATTGTCGTGCCATCAAAATCCACTACATGAACAGCAATATTAACCTTGGGATTATTTTGGATGTGGCGTCCAAACACATTTCTAGCGATATTGTACTTAAATTCTGGTCCATTATTTTATCGCTAACTGCATCATTAAACTTATAGGTAGCTATTCTGAGTGTCCACACCTGTTCATGCGGATCCGATGCCCATTAGCAGCTCCGCGACGGCGCCCAACAACAACGACAGCATCTCGACAAACAGAGCAACTGTACGATGATGCATGAACCCTCCAAATCTGAAGTCTTCCTAGCAGCACCAAGGCATGACAACCGGCTTCAAAAAGTCCGCAGGAGCGCCTGTGCGTCATGGCTGTGTATGAGTGAAACGCAGAATGGTGGAAAGTTTGGTGACAACAGTCCTTACCTTTTTGTCCGGGGGCTGGAAGGCAGGCGCAGTCAGCGGTGAGTCGGCGGTCGCCGGAGCAGCTCGGCGTAAATGTTTGCACACGACATGTTAGCAGCAGAGGACAGCGGTGGAAATATCGCTCCTGTTGTGTACCTGCCTAGTGGCAGGATCCAGCGAAACCAAGTGTTACCATCGTCCACCTTCCACTGACTCAACATTTGTCCCCCTCCTGCCTCCTCCTCGCGTCCATCTCCTCCCCTCACTCACCAGTGCGCATTTACGCAATGCCTAACCACCGCCAACTCGTGCGTTCACTGTGCCAGCTATCCCTCCACCATCCTGAAGTGATAGCGCCCGACTCATCACACCTTTAACTTAACATTCTAGTGTTTTCTGTCTGTGCTGTTTTGAGACGCAGTGAAGCCACTGGTTTCAGGCTCTCCACCACCCGTATCAGGTAACTCCAGACTCACCTGAAGGGCAGGATGCTGCCGCTGAACATGGTGCAACTCCAAAAGCTGCACTGCTGCCCTCATGTGGACTGAGGGAACTCTTGATCCCTTCTTAAAACCACACAAAACATGTAAAAAAAAAAAACTCACTTTAAATGGTACTATAATCTATTGTATTACGCATTTACCCCGCAATTTAATTAAAATCTTCTCTAGTAACAATTGTATTGTTTTAAACAAGCAGAACTCAGAAAACACAGCTCTTTAATATAATTATAATGGCATGTAAGCATATGTGAAACTGTAGCCCACAATTGCACAACCCAAAGGCCCATCAACAGAGAAAGAGAAAACAAATGACTAAAATAAAAATAAGCAAATACGTAATGATTCGTTTAAAACGTGAGGTGAAGTGAAGTTGATAGTAATAAAGCCTATTTCAGTGCTTGTTCTGATTAGTAATATAAAATCTCAATATCAATAAAAGGTAGGCCATACATGTTTTCTATAATTTACCCTCTGGGTCCTTTATTGACAATTTGACAAATTGACTATTTTCTCTTATTTTAAGTGCATCAACACTTCTCTATACAATTTTTGCATTGGTAGGGGCTGCTGCCCATTTCAAACTACTTTAACCAGAATCAGTCTTCCTGCCAAATTTTATGAAGTTGAACTAATTTATTATGATCTATAACACTAAAACTGATGTTAAAGGGTCTAACTGAACACGTCTATGAAATACCTTTGTTATACTTAGAAACACACTTCAACAATTGGACAAAACTAGGACAACTCAAGAACATGCATTTGTTATTGCAGGCAGGACCCACAATACTTTGGACCAGTGCAATATTTAACACCTTAAACTGAATAAGGCTATGGCTGAGAGGAGACAAATGGATGTACCTCTGAGCTTCCTCCCATTGCTCTGCTAAATTCTTCCTGCCAGCTATGCTTCAAATATTGCAGAGTACACAGCCAAGTTTCCAGAGAGCTTTTGAGTTGGTGTCAAGAGGGACATCGTTTCTTGACTGAAGTAGCTCATTGGAGTTTGAGAGGCGCGTGGTTTCGGACAGTTAGCTCAGCTGCACTTGCACAGCCGAGTCAGATTTAATAGACCTCATTCACAGCAGACATTACACATTCACTAGCAGAAAGAACACAGGCTAATTTTTAATTAACATTAATGATGGCTGCATTCCACTTCGGCAAGGCTCTGGTATTGCGCCAGTCAAACTAGCTTATTTGGACGCTTATTGGAACTGAGCCATCTTTAATGTCATAAATTCCACCTGTGCTTTTCCTGCTATGAAGACTGAAAATATCTTCTGTGGAAAAAGGTCTGCGGAACATCCGCTCTTTGCAAGCTCCACTTTGGATTGTAGCAGATGCATCGCAGGTTAGGCTCTAACTTTATGGGGTAAGGGTAATTTTTAAATAAATAAATAAATAAATAACTTTGTGGAGTAAGGGTAATATTTAAATAAATAAATTAACTTTGTAGGGTAAGGGTAATTTAAAACAATAAAAAAATATAAAAAAAAATAAAACTAAAATAATAAATAACTGTAGGGTAAGGGTAATTAAAAATAATAAAAATATAAAAAAAATAAAAATAAATAATAGTCTTTATTCTCTTTAGTACCTACATATTACGACAGAAATATTCAAAACTGCTGCTATTAAATGCTAGCTAACAAAACCAATAAACAGTTACTCACTTGCTAGTCTTACTAGAATGATAAAATACACTATCATGTTTCAAAGAAGAAGCACAGCACAGGCAGAGTCCTTGGAGTTGGTGCATACACCTGCTGCAGCGGATGTGGATGCGGTTGCTCCAGTCTTATTATAAATTATTTAACTCTCAAAATAAATGGCCTAAATCACAATTACACAGCAACAGGAAATGATCTCTGGTGGACTCTTGTAGTGGTGGACTTGTGGGACTTTAGTCAGTTCTGATAGAGTAGGTGACTTGCAGAGATTCAAAACTACCACAGCAGGTTAGCTGCATGTATACTGCTCAGAAAAATGAAGGGAACGCTTAAATTACACATCAGATCTCGATGAACGAAACACTGCAACGTTCAAAATCTTTACTGTACATTGTATAATTCGTTGAGAACAAAATGACATAACAACAGACAGTCTGTGGCGCTACAGAGGTTCTCATTTGGATTCAGGTCTGGGGAACAGAAGGGCCAGTCAGTGGCATCAATGTCCAGTAACTGTCTACACAGTCTGACCACATGAGACTGGGCACTGTCCTGCACCAGGAGGAACCCAAGGCTGCCTGCACAAGTCTGAAGTCTGACAATGGCTCTGATGGCGCGTATGGAAGTGTTATCCTGTAGGAGCTGGACTACTTGTGCAACCTGAATGGGCTGCAGGTACCACCTCATGCTACCAGTAGTGACAACATTAGCAAAATGCAAAACTAGAGAACAATCAGTCAGGAAGGATAAGGTGAGAGCAACTGGCCCTAGACCACCGCCTACAAAACCATTCCTTTTTAGGGTCGTCTTGCTGATGCCTCTCTAGTGCACCTGTTATCACTTTCACTAACACCAAAACAGGTGACATTGATTACCCATCGTTTATGCTTCTGGACGTACTGATATCCCTCAAGTTTAATTGCGATTTTTAGGATTAAAATGTTGCCTTCATTTTTCGAGCAGTGCCTCCTTTCATAAGTGGATCTTTTCAAAACATTAATTCCATGGGTGTTTTAGAGGATGAGGAAATTGTTCATTATTTTGTTTAACAAAGCTTTTCACATCCAAATATGTTTTAAAAAGTGAGAATGACTCTGTATACTCTGTAAGCAAATTAAAGATTTCTTTCTTGAGCCAGTCAGCAAATAATCTGAGAGAATGAGTGACAAGTGGGTTAACTAAAATGTAAAGCGCTTTGGATAAAAAGTGCTATATATGTGCAGTCCCTAACCACAGAGGACACAGTAGTAGAGTTCAGGCTGGGAAACGTAATGGTAGTAAAGAAGAGAGACCAGGAATTCTAGTTCTAACTGGAAATGCAACAATAACTTATGAGATGTCCAACATCACATCACATCAGGCAAGAGATGTCAAATATCAAAGGGACTACAGGAATAGATTCATCTATAAAATGCACCCATTTTATCTTACAGTTTCACAAAAAAGCAAATCTATATTCTACCTCCCATTGTAGTAATTTTGTCTGACACTGTTGGACCATTTGCTTTGTAAGTAATTCATCAAATGTTCAGTCAATTGCCAGCATCATCCATCACAATCAGCCTGGGACGAACTCCAGACATGACTTGTCACACATTAATGTGCGTGACCTCGGCCATAATGAAGCGGTTAATTACACAAATGTTTTAAGAGAAGATGAATTACCTGTTAAAATCTCACTTCAAACATTTCTGTCAAGCCCAGCTTTATCATCTTCATGCCAAACTCCAGAGAGAGGAAACATTTTATCTCCCAAGCATTTTCCCTTATCATTTTGGTCTTTTGCTTCCACCTCTTATTTCCACGTGAAGTAATTCCAGGTAGCTGCAGGGGTGCTGATAAATGTGGTTGTGTAGAGGATAAGAATGTTTGCTTTGAAATGGCACAAAGTATTACAGATATTTTAAATGTTATTTACAACTTACCAAAGCAAATTAATGTTCTTACCACCCTTTGTACTTAATTAATCCCCAATGGACCTGAGCTGGTCACATACACACAGAAGTTACAACAAACAAGTACAGCTATTGATCAACAGTCATTTATACTGAGCAGCGATGGGACAAATCAATTGAACTTTACTTACTGTAACTCTAATACATGAATCATCTTACGTTGTGTGTGTACAGTAAGCCGTCATTATGCAAAACACCAGAGAGTTTAATAAAAACCTTACAGATTTATTTAACAGCAAATGGCAAATATTTCACCAAAATAAATAAAATGTACAAATTTTTAATGAACATTCAAATGCATGGCAGCATCATTAACCATGTGGTGAGACTTCAATGCACAATATGACAGTACTTTATATTACAAGTTTTCATAGGAGAGTTTCAGTGTGCAAAACTAATGCAAGAAATTCGTACTATTATATTTTTATTTTGAATGAACGCAACGTGCTTGCAGGAATTTCTGCTTCCATATACTGTAGTTTACTGTATTCTAGATGATTGAACGTATACGTGTGACTGCCATGCGCTTGGTGTCCTGAATAATATGTAACAAACTTTGTGGTTGACACAGAACAGGAAAAGTAAACTGATGCAGTAAAGTAGTCATCATTTTGCCTTGTATGAATGTAGAATTTACTGTAGTCTATATTTACAGTAACATATTTGATAAATAAAAATTCAGGTAATTCTTTCCCTACTATCAAATACTATATAATGTTAGGGAAACAATCACATGAGACTGTTTTGATATGAAGTGTTGGACAGCAGTATATCCTGATGATCAATTTACTCTAAAATGCAACAGTGATTAAATTCCCTGATTAACATATTAATGCTGCTCTGATTAACCTACGCACGATCTATTACCTCATTTGATGCGGATGTTTTCATTTTGCGAGTATAATATTTTGTGTTTGCACGATGAAACACTGTTATGAAAACTGTGGGAATGCAAAAAATGTATAATAATTTAATGTAACCATCACCAACAAAGCTTTCCAACCTACTATTGTCTTTGTATTTTCCTTATCAATATATCCACTTGCATGTCCTCTTGTTAAGGAAATCCATGCTCTATATAAGAATATATATATTCTCCATATAAGAATGAGTTTATCACTCAACTGTTCTCAGTGGGTCTCAGAAACCTACACTGCAGTATTAATACTGCTGGCCTTCAGTGGTCTCTCTAAATCTGACCTGAGGAAAATACAACAATGAAAAATCTCCCTGGAAGCTTAACAATGAATATTTTCTAAAACCTTCAAAGCACAAATTACCATAACATCCACACAAATTAAACAAATTAAATGTTTCACACATGGGTGCTTTCAAATAATAAAAAGCACAGTAAATAATTCAGTGCCAACACATCCCAAACCCATGTTCAACTTAATGATATGTCTCAGTGCTACGAGAAGATATTACTTTGTATAATCAACCTGCTCTGACGGAGCATGGATGTGGATTACTCTTACCTGATCAGATCAGGAAATGATATGTGTTGGTATGAATCTAATTAGGTGGTTTTGTGACTTTTTACCAGCGATATAGTCACATTAGACAGGTACCACCCTTAAATTACACAGTCATAGTCAGTAATCATCTGGAAGCGTTAAAGTATTACCTCTAAGTTCTGAGTGGATGTACACAATGCTTATGATGGAAACCAATGGAAGTTAAAATACGTGTCTTAACATCTGAGGGAGAAGCTACATACAAGTGTCACACCCTGAGGATGACAAACCCCCGTGTATTCTTCTCACTCGACAGCCAGCCTAATGCAACACTTGAATGGTGTTTCACCATATGTGCCCCCAATTACGCTGTCTGACACAGATTTCAGAGAGTTAGGGCAATTATCCCGGGGCGTGATTAGTCGCAGAGCCTTTGCTGCAATCAAAGAGGCTGGCCTGGCCACTTTAATGGCTAATTAAGTCAAAAACTCTTTGTGGCGGTTCACTTTAGGCCAGCAGACAGTACAATCTGTTTGTGATATGCTCTTTGTATAAGCTCAGTAGATAAAGTGAAATATGCATAAATCTCACTCATGTGCATTTAGTTTAGCCTTCTACAGATTTCTTTTTCCATATAACTGTGATCCTTCCTCATCTGCGTATTTATTCATGTTACCTTCCTCCATATGTAAACGTATTCCATTTGTTGTGTGATGGACACCAGTCTTTAAGTAAGTCATCAGCCTTTACCTACTGCGTCTGCATGCTCTGTCTGTGCTGGGATTGTGGTGACTGGGTAAATAGAACCCTAAACCCGGATGCTGTCACATGGACAAACAGGGAGGGCGGGCCTAGTTTGAACTGTTTAGTAGTTTAACCTGTCCCCTGCTGGAGATTCCTTTCATAGTTTTCCAGGCAGATGTGGACGCGCTGAGTGAAGTGGTTGGGGTCAGAAATGGCCCGGAGGAGGTCAGTCTGGACCAGTGTGATATCATAGAGCTCAGAGGTGCTGGCTGTACGAGTCTC
>JAPMOB010209018.1:20662-34679 GCA_029875015.1 Lepomis gibbosus
CATGTCAGCTTTCTGAACCAGCTAAAGTCTCGCCAACACATCTGTATAAGCTACTTTATTGACATGAGTTAAACTACGAGAAGTAGCTGCATTAATACCGTCTCTGACCAGGCAAAAATCTAAAGAGAATATAGGATAAACTAGTGCTGGGCTCTAAAACAATAATGATAATTATCACGATATAATTTTCCTCAACTATATAACAAATGTTCAATAAATCAAATAAATACAAATAAGCACATAATGTTTCTATTAAGATATTTAGTCTGTTGAGGAAAAGAGACTGAAAAAATATTTTACTCATGTAGATTTGTTAAAAAAAGATTTCATCATATTTGTATTTGTTTATTAAGTTATCCACCGTTTGGCAACTGTGTGTCATGTTCAGAACATAAATTAACCATCTGGTTTGTTTAATTTTCACTTAAGAGCAAAAATCAGCCTTTCACGTGAAAGAAATAATGACTTTTATTGTGAAAAATAGCAATATGAAATTGTATGAAAGGTTTTATTGTAATAACCTTTTGGCCTTATCGCCCGGCCCTTACATAAACCACTCAGGGATAAACATACACACAATAGTTGATAATGTAAGCAAAATTGGATCATCCATTACACTGGATGCATGTTGGGAGACTCACAGGCCAATACTAATACAAGTCTTAGGGGCTAACGGCAGTGATTCCTAAGTGTTGTCAAAAACAACTGGTACTATAAAACATACAATAAAATCGAGACAGAGAAGACAAATACAACAGGAAGAGCAAGGCTTTGTTCAAGTGGAAAAAAAACCTGAAATTATATGAAAACCTTTTGCTCCTGCAGCTGATTGAGTCCACTAAAGAACACCAGAAAATATCAAACAGCATTAATAAAAAGTTACAGTAAAAAAGGTTCCCCAAAGACAAAAAAGCTCGATGCATAATTAATAGAGCAAAGAGAGAGGGTGGGAGATCAGAAACCCTCGTATGTAAAACATACAAGTTGTAATTTTAGCTCATTGTACTAAGCTTCTGAGATGCTAAAATTGTAAAATTATCTGTTTCTCTAGCGCTCATAGCCTGACCTATGGCTATTTGAGATGTCATCTGAGCTAATAAAATCTCCAGCCAAAAGTCTTTGTGAGTGGAGGACAGTGTGCTCTCGCTGCCTTGTTCCCTCTACAATTAGATGTGATTTCTATAAAAAACAGCTGTAGATGACAACTGCAGGTCACAGAAGCACCATATCCACTCCGGCTACTCTAACAAAATGACCATATAATCTGTATGAAGGTCACTCAGAGCTGCAGGTCAATACCAATGACTCAGTCGTTATGTAACAAAGCGCTGAGATCTTGTTCTCAGAATATGTGAGAAAATGACACCACAGCCTGTTACCGCACTATCCCTTCAAAAAACCATACATATCTCAGATTGTGGCTCTAATTAAAAAGCTGAATAATCTCTAAAGTGAAAATGAAACTGGGAAAATATATATGTTTGAAATATAAGCCTCTTTAAGCAATACATATGAATTGAATGAATAGTGGTTGGTGTGCGATGTATTTTCATCCTTTAAAAGAAGTGACAGTACCTTGGGATGAACTATGGTATCCTCATCGTTCTGTCGGATGTTGTCATCTATGAAGATGTGTTGAACATTTTGGTCAAAGGGGTCGACCCACAACGGTTTCCCCCCACGGATGGAGAAGGTATTTATAGCCCACCTAAACAAGGAACAGGGGTACAGAAATATTTGGAAAAGAATGAAAGAAGGGATAGAGGCAACAAAACGCACATTAATGGTGGCTTACAGAGTGTTATGTGTACCAGTCAAAGTGGTCCTGAAAGCCCCCCAGGCCCTGGACTGAGCTGAAGTACTGGTACAGGCCTCTTTCTCCATCACGAGTCGACACGCGTTCCTCGGCTCGGCTGAGCACGACTCCCCTCTTGCTGCAGCGGATCTTCCCCGGAGTCATATTCACACTTAACTGAACCGAGAGCGACAAGAGTCGTAGTCAGAGAGGAACAAAGAGGAACTCTGAACTCTGTGGTAAGCATGAAACCAAAAGAACCTTCTGTGAAATTATTTTGCTATTAAAACATGGCCTCTGGTAGATTTGACCTAAATTAATAGCAAAATCAGCATTAAACTTTCTCAGACATAAAATAATTCTGTGCCAGCTACAGAAAAAGACAACTCTACTAATCTGTAGCTTCACACTACAGAGTGTGGATACTTGATAGATAATGGCCATTAAACAATCTAATAAATGATTAGTTCAAGTAAAACATTTTTTTTAAAAGCTCTCTAGCACACCATTTTAAGTTTAATAAGTTTAACACTATAATTTTAGAACAAGTGGTAACAGCTGTTCAGCAATCAAATCAATATTTTAAAATTAAGATAAAAAATGTTTTTAGGACGGTCCACCGCTTTGGTCCAGACTGAAATATCTCAATTATTGTATGGATTAAATTTGGTACATACATTTATGTCACCCACAGTAACGACCAACCCCATGGTCAGGATAACATTTTTATTTGCACCTGCAAACTCCCATTAGCCACTGCTGTGTTAAATTCTAATGAATGAATGTAAGCATGCCAACATGTTAAACTAAGATGGTGAACAAGGTACACGTTAGCTGGTAAACATTTCCATGTTTACATTGCCGTCGTGAGCGTGTTAGCATCCAGATGTTAGCATTTAGCTCAAAGCTCACAGAGCAGCTAGCTTTTAGTCTTGTTTTATCCTTGAAGGTATACACAGTGTGTTTTGGGGAATTGTTTAATTGATAAAAACTCTCCTTCTAACATTAATAAACATTATGTTTGTATCATAGTACAGATCAATACTTTAGCATACACTGTGTTGCTAAAGAACAGACAGCATTTACACAATCTCACCTTTTATGAATAAAATCATGTACATAGCTTCCTACCATGGTTCTGTCTGTTTTTACTACTACCGCACTGGGTCTGTTTTCTCATTCAATCAAACACTGAGGAATTAAATGTTCTCTTTTATGGTGATTTAATGCTTCTTTCCTGTAGGTTACAAAGCTTCAACCATCGTGTTGCAGAAAAATCTAAAATGGCAACAGTGTATTTTAAGTGGTGTAGTTATTATTGGCAGTGCTTGTGTGCTTTTACTGTGAAGCAACTGTAGTGCACGTTCACAGTGTACACGAATACACGAGCATGGAGTCTTGGGCATGACCTCTTGAACTCTTGTAAATGAACCAATAACCCAAAGATTTAGTGTAAGGCTTTAATTAGGCACATTTTCCCACTGCACCCACCTCCAAGGATACTGAAGCTACTGCGGCCAAAATCTCACTGAGGCAGGAAAACAAAACTGAACAATCACATAATGTCTTGTGATTGACCCCCCCCCCCTGCTCTTTCTGTCTGAAGGCATAGATAAATAGCATCTGACAGGAGACTGTTTGAATAAGATTTCCACTGTGCTCTCCCTCCAGACAGCTCACTGTGCCTGACAGGTTCGCTTTCTGACTTCTCTCGTCCGCCCTCACCGCTCTCCACTATTCACTCAAAATCAATGTGTTCCACTCCAGCAAGCTCACAGGTACAAAACCCTCTGGGAGGGGAGTCATGGAGACGCATACGTTTATGACCGTGTGAGTGAGCCAGTGTGTCGGTGGGAGGGCCTATGTTAAAGGGCACAGAAGGTCATGCTCTTCAAGAGAACATCAACATGGACGACCAACCCTAAGGAACATGACACACACACATTTATCAGATAGAAAGATTAGATAGATAGATAGATAGATAGATAGATAGATAGATAGATAGATAGATAGATAGATAGATAGATAGATAGATAGATAGATGGCTAAATAATGAATAAGTCTCATTCTACTTCACCTTGAGATCAGGCAGATCCGGGAACAGTGGATGAGTCCCTTCATTCAGTGCACTGAATACAGCCTTCAGGACACGAGGTAGGTCGGTTCCAAACGTACGAAAAAGGATGGCAAACTCCCTCCCTTCCTGCGCCAGGTCTTTGAGCAGCTGGAAGAAGGAGGGGAGGATCCAGTGGTACAGTCGTCCATCCTCTCCTCTTACAGCCAGCTCTCGGTCTCTCTGCAGGGAACATATTCAGCGAGCGCTCAGTAACACATCACTGCATCAGGGATTAATCCTGCTCTATAGGCTGCAATAAAAATGTGTTCAGCAAATCTTGTTTATTTTAATACAGCAACTTTACCATCCATTGGCAGAGCCAATATGCCGGTGAAAAACTGATTCACAAGCATGGTCTGAACACGTAATACATACGGTTTGAGCTGCATGACTGAACTGAATTGGCTTCTGGGGGAGGCTGCTAGAAAGTCAGGAATCTTAACTCAGTTGCATAAATCATAACTATTTGCTTAAACTGTATGCTACTGGTGTATATATGAGTCACCATAGATATGCAAGTTAAACAGATAACACATGACTGTTGAACAGAGCATGAAGGATCTATTTTCTCATGATGCTTGCCTGGATGCCCTCGGGCCAGCGAAGCAGGTCCAGATGCTCATCTAGAACTCCGCGGAAACGGCGCCCGGCAGCGGATGTGAAACCTGGTATCCGTCCAAACTGAGAGTAATAACTTACAGCATCACTGCACGGCGGGAGCAGGGAGGGAGAGTCACTCAGCCATTCCCACTTTCCTGCATAGAGGTGAGGAGCACAAGGTTTTTGTGAATGGGTGTAAAACTAGACACTTGGGGCACGCTGACTTAGCTCAGTTGGTCGAGTGTACAAGTCCTTAATGCAGAGGCCCCGGTTAGAATCCAACCTATAGCGTTTTGCTGTGTGTTGCCACCTATCTCTTTCCACTATCCTATATATAAATTAAAAATCTTAAAATTGAGACACTTAACAGAATGAGTGGTGAGAAATTGGCTCCAGGTGGAATCTTTTGCTCTCTAGACTGAAAATGCAGTAGTGATTGAGTTTCTCCATTGTCCCTGATGACTTTAAAACAAGTTTACGAAGGCCAACCTTTTGGACAACCTTAACTAAGTATTATCACTCCAGTGGTATGGGACTACATGGGGATGCTGGATGAAAACAGATCAAGTGAATGGCTCTTGACCATATTCTGCCAAACATTACTTAAAAAACGTTCATTTATGTTATAATGCCCACTTCCATGTTAATAGCACAATAAGCACATCATAAAATATTTGAGCTAGTTATACTATTGATGACCTGCAATTCGGCATATGAGCAAATCCAAAAGAGGGGGTCTTTTATTATGTATATTTAAAATGAACCTGGCGTGTTCTTTTGACACCTCAGGAACAATAAATACGCTGACTGAGCACACACACATTGCCAGCATTCTTGTGTGATACGTTAAAGTACTAACAATTTCCAACAATTACCTTGTTTGCTCATCTTTCCCCAGGTGACAGTTGTGAGAAAATAGTCCAGAGCAGCTACAGTCCCCTGGCCAGTCACGGCGTCCGACACCAGTATGGTGTTGTTGAGGTCGATATGCAGGACTAACTTTTTCCTCTGGTTATGATTTGAGGACCAGAGCTCCCGAGGGACCGTCACAGTAGGGTCACCTGTCCCAAAACCAGGCTCAGGGACATTTCTGGTGTTAGTCCCGTCATGTTCTTCAGCTTGGTGGCCGCTGGTCCCGCCGCTCTCCGCCATGAGTGTGATACAACTGACGACAGGTATCGTTTCGAAAAAATGTCAACTGAAACTTGCTACCTAACCGGCTCAGCTGTCTAACTCATGATTTGCCGGTACTTCCTCGTTCTCCATGCCGTCGTCGTCTTCTTCTTCCTCATCGGGTCAATATTAGTACTCTAACGTACCAGACAGAGGAAAGAGCGCCATCTGTCGGTGCTGTAAAACATTTAGAGACGTACTAGAGTTAAACTAGTATAAATATCAGTTGTATTTTAAAACATTCACTACTACCCCACTCCTTTACCGCATCCTCACAGGGGTTTTGAGTCATTCTGGCTAATTAGACCTCAGTTGAAAAAGTCACAAAGCTCCGCGGACTAATAAGAATCATGAAAGCGGAGTGGACTTTTAAACTAGCTTATTTTTACAAGTTGGTACTATTAGCATAAACCTACTTTTCTCCAAAGATATTATAGGGGGAAAAGATATTCCATTTAAACCAAACATTTTAGAAACATGTTTTTAATGACGATAGAAGGGCCATAACTCTCTTGTTCTGTTTTTCTTACATGAGCTTTTCCTAATGTGACATGTTAAAATGTCTACTGTGAAGGCCAATTTCTACTTTTTATTTTTATCTATTTATATTTGTTGCTGTATGTGCTTTTAAACTATTGATTTATGATTGTTTTGTAAAGATAAAAAAATGATGAAAGTGTAAATTATGAAGTGTTTGCACTCGCTCAAACAGTCCTGTGGGAGGCCCAGATCACACTGCTAAGGGGCTCTGGGGTAAAAATAAGCAGTGGGGCCCTACTGGCCACTGTTCCTCCCACTTTGTGTGTATATCCTGCTGCTTGTAACTATCTATGAGGAACAGCACACAATAAACTGATTCTTGCCGATTTTGAATGATATGTCAGTCACAAGGTCCCATAGTCCAAGGTTATGTCTTCTAATTGATTGTTTTGTCCAGCCAACAGTGAAATGTGATAAATCCTCACAGCTGGAACCAGAGAATTTTCAGCAGTTCATCTTGATAAATTACTTAAATCAATTCTCAGTTTGATTGTACTCTATTGTAGTATGTTGGAGGACAACCTGCCCAGTTAGTGTGTGATTATTTCAATCAAATGCAAATTTAACTTCCATGAGCAAATTGCCAAACAGAGATTCTGGTACCCTCAGGGTCTGGAGAAAAGACCTGTGAGGTCTGATACGTAACAACAGTTTTGGCTTGTGGCACTGCAAAATAATCCAGACCTGGAACTATAAAAGAATAAACATGGCATCTTTTGACATACAAGAATAGTTCATCATGTCTACTGCGACTGTGAGAAAACACTGCCAGTAGTTTCCAAAATTGTTTTTATTTATATTAACCGTTTATATGTATCCACAGAAGTATTCTTAATGATCCCACTTTATATACGCAGTCCATTACAAAGGAGGGGAGAGGTGAGACTGGACAACTCTCGCAAAACTGAAGTAAATGTAGCAAAGTTTCACGGGGGAGGAGGGGGTAAACATGCAATCATGCACATTTCAGTTTATACTGAAGCCTTTGACAATTGCATCCACAGGATTGAATATCTAAACAGTACAAAAAATGAAAAATAATAACAATACACTACAGCAACAGAAGCCAAATGTTTATAAAGCGACAGGAAACTGAAAAGGCGTGTGCCCGTGTTAAAATAAAAAAGTAGCAGGTCAGCACCTTTCTCACTTTCCTTTACATACATTGCTCCAGTTCCAATCCGAGTTACAGAATAGCCTGCCACAAACAAATCAGACCAGGCAACGCCTCCGAAAACAAAACAAAGACAAACGCTTTACACACATTACAACAATCTTCACTCAAGCTCCCAAAATGTACCCTAATATACCGTAGCTTTAGCCAGGGATTAAGTGGTCTGGTCAAGGATAGCAGTCAGGTTTTTAGCTTAAAACCAGACCACAAGGTGCGTTGGTGCGTGGAAGCCTGGCAGGCACTCCACTTAACTGTTAGGTGGTTGAGTAAGTGTGATGTGTGTGTGTTTTTGAGACTTTATGCATTGGATGACTATAACTATATATACAGCTTGTTAAGTCTTGATCAATGGGTAAGTATATTAATGTGAGTATATCAATGGTGTGTCTAGTTAGTACTGAGTACACATCTATGTGCATCTGAAGGTCTTTCACAAGCAAGTGCAGTCATGTCCTCAAAAATCATCCAAGACCACCTCCAGATCTTCTAGCATTGCAGAGTTGTTTTGAGATTCAGATGCCAGTGTAATTAAAGGGCACTGGTGTGTCTTTAGCTGAGGAGGAGCTTTCGCTTGGGATGACCCTGGATCACCAGCTCTGATCTGTTATTTCCCGTAGTTCTCACCACGACTAGTCCACCTCCTCCATGTTGCTGTAGGATGGGGCTGCACACTCTCCAGAGTGGGAGAAGAGGTCAGAGGGAACCTCTGGGGTCAACATAGGGGGTCCTTCAGGGTCCAGGTCTGTCCCATATAGTGACTGGCTAGAGGCCTGTAAAAAGAACCAGTATTAACAGTAAATAATGCTGATTTAGTTGTCTGGGGTATTTCATCTGTTTGAAGAAAATAGTGAGGATGTAACATGACAAATAATATACACAAAGACTATAAATGTGCATATTTTATTTCCAAAAGGAATATAATACTTTATATCTTAGAAAGCAGCATTTAGATGGAGGTATCTAGATGCATGATTGCTGTGAAATTAAAATGGATTATCTTAAAAAAATACAGTACTTGCAATAATTTTATTCAGCGATTCAAAGTATATTACAGATAAGAGACGTTCATTTCTTCACAAAATTCAAGTCATGATTATTCTTTCCAAATAGCATTTCATAGCAGACCTCACACATACATAGTTGCATCCTTCAGACATGTCCTTATAAATCCAGTCAATTAACAAAAACCCAAAAGCATCTAGATGTTTAAAACCAGCACAGTTTGTGCCAAAAACACCTTTAAGTTGAACTTGAACTGTCCACATATGAGTTTAAACATCAGTTAATCCCAGCACTGTCGTTTATGTTGGGTACAAACTCTTCAAAATAATGTATTGTGAACACCAGCTTTACCTTATAAACAATCTTAAAACTAGATGGACGTAAGCCTTGCATATATCAGAGTCAAGTATTCACAGTCTGACGGTGCTCTGAGCTTTGCCGAGCATTTAAGGCAAACATAGGTCACACTACTCTGCTTTTGACACCAGAAGAGCACTGGGATTTCCCTGAGGCCCACATACACATGACGACCACTGAAGCAACAGAGTAAAGACATGATCTATGGACCGTTTAGAGTCTCAGAAAGTGTTTAAGACATTAAAAAGACCTAAAACCCCTTCATATTGTAACTGTATAATAAATAAAATCATCCAGAACTTTATTAAATTTGATAGAATGTTTTAGTGCTCCTGAACTGTCCATAATCAATAACTCTGGCACTTTCCACTCAAAAGGGCATGACACTAAAACATTCAGAGGTGGACGGCAACTCCATAATCAATAATTGCAAACTCCTAGTTTAAAGGATACTTTCTGTATTTTTTTTTTAACCTGGGCCCTATATTGACGTATTTTGGTGTCAAAATGACTAGTAGGTTCTAAAACATTAGGAATCCGTGCAGTAGATGGCTTCACACAAAAAGTGGTTATGTTTGTCACCGACAGGCTCAGGCGGTTATACCTGGTACCTTAAACGTGACACCCTGGTAACACCCGGTCACACCCCTTGTTTTTAAACAGAAACAGAAGTCCTGCTCAAGGACAGTTCTTGTTGTGATATCACACGAGAGAGTTGTTGCAGGAAGATGACCTGGCAAACGTGAGTCAGAGTTGAGGTTCTTTGTTAGTTGGGAGTTACGTTAGGAAATAAAGTCTTGCTAGCAGCTTCTCTACATATACAACAAACTCCTCTTCCTAGTTTCCAAGGCCGTTTCCTGCAACAACTCGCCTCTCATGAGATTTCACAACAGGAATTGTCCTTGAGTGAGACTTCTGTTTCTGTTTAAAAACAAGGGGTGTGACCTGGTTCCTACTACTGCATCTACTGTAAGGATTCCTAAACATTTTGTACCTACTAGTCATTCCGACACCAAAATAGGGTCCAGGTTTAAATATACCGAAAATATCCTTTAACTTGGCTGTGACAAGACAGCATCAGTTAATTTCTCATCTTATTTTGAAGGATTTTAAAACACAGAGCAACATTTCATCCTGAGAATTTAAAATCCTCACCAACTATGGCTTTAAGTGTTGAATAAAAAGCAACTAAAACAAACTTTGACAGGCATTTCAATAAAAAAACAAAACACTAAAATTATGGAAAATAAAAAATAAATAAAGCAAACTACCGAACACACTGCTGAAAGAATCCATTTAAAAACACATGGTGGCTGGACATGAAGAGCAATATTAAAAAGGCCCATAAATAAGTTCTCTCTTTAAGAGGACATGAAAAAAGGCAAGAGCAATTGAGCACACAAAAAAATAGAGGGTTCTCTTTGCTTCATGATAACATTTAAAATCAGTCACTGTTAAAGTGTCTCTTCTCACATATACTTCATTCATCTTGCATTTGTACTGCAGAAATTTGCGATCTTATCGGCTTGAGTTTGTAGTGCAATAAAAACAAAAGGCCTTCAACACTGACTTCATCTGTAGCTCCAGAGCAAGTTTTTGTACTAGAATCAGTTTATCATAATTATCTGCTTATAAGCATTTGATACTGTACAACTTTAACGTTTATTTCACAAAAGCATCTCATCTAAAAAAGGTCCACTTACTAGCTTTTAACTATATCTGGTGGCCTCCCTGGTCCTTGAGTTAAGATTTTTCAAGCTTAACTATGTAGCTCCAGGATTAAATATTAGTGTAGGTTCTTGAGGCTGTCAGAGATCCTCATCTGAGATCTATTTACAAAAATGTAACGTTAAAACTAAATAGTTGAAAAGCACATATTGGAAGCAAGACTCAATACAATGCATAGAGGTAATGCAGTGAAGAGTTTACACTCATTATACCAGCACTGTTTGCTGTTAGTATTCTTCTACTGCAGCTTTAACTACAAGGTTTTTTTATGATAACTGGGACATTTTTGCTGTGCCTTTAACCTCAGTGTCTTTTAATGTATTTTAATGTATTTTAATGTATTTTAAAGGGTTGAGTTGTGCCAAGTTATAAATATACTTCATGTGTTGTAGTGTTGGGTAGAACACATTTTACTAGCTGAAGACCGATTGGTGACTTCTTCGCTTCTTACTCAAGAGGAGTGGCAAGTATAAAAACTTCATGTGCCTTTTCCCAGGTTTCCTACCTAACCTCTCCTTTGTTTGACCAGCCTCACATTCATATTCCTGAATGCCCAGGTCAAAGAAAGTCACCAGATAGCCAGTGCTCAGGTCCAGCTGGATTTCTAAAGGAGAGGGTAGACCAAATTGATAAACAGAGCAAACACAGCTGCCAGGGTTCCCAGAACAAAGTATCGCACACAGTCATCGTCGGGATAGTCCGACATCCTCTGCCTGCAGTGCCGCCGCATCGACCCTTTAGCTCTGTCTTCGTCTTCCTCATCTCTGTTCCTTGCGGTTTGTCCCCTCCGCAGTGCAGAGCGGAACAGTCCGCGGGGCCCTTCGTCAAGCCCCTCCTCTTCTTCCTCTAGTTCCCGCCATATTAGAGAGGCCTGCGATTGGCGGAAACCGGTGTCAGCTTCTGGGAAAAGGCGTGGTCTAACAAATACTATGTTTACAATTTGTTTGCAAGAAACATTTAGCTCGACTACTTCATTTTCAGATTTCAGATTTGTGATTACAATGATTTGTAAAGAGCTAACTACATCCCTTCGCTGATTGATAGTTTAGGGACAAATTTGTGACAGTTTGAGAGGCTTTTTTCTCCCAGAAATCAGACGGTTAAGTGTGCAGGATTCACATGATTTACAAGAAAACACAGCTGTGTAAATCAACAGCACAAGAACATCTCAACTGTTCTCCTCAAGCCCTTTCCTGTGAAACCCCATGATAAGAAGTTTATGTTTTCACCCATTCTGTCTACAACAATTACCAACATGGTACATCAAAGAGTCAACACATATGCAGTGTTTCTCACAGAATGACAGTGGAACTGTGGGACCTACACCTCTGGTCTCTTACTGCAAACACAACTGCTAGCCTCGCCTCTTTCTGTGTCTCTCTCCCTCTAGGTGTCTGCTCTGCTGACTTTCTCCATCAGCAGTATGTTTTAAAAAGCCGCTGAAAATACACAGAACTGGTCTTTTGGGTTTTTACACCCGCGTCTATCGAAACGATCCAAACCAGCATGGTACTGAATGATATCTGCAGTGGTGTATTTACGGTTAACTTTTGCTTTACATTGCTCTAAATTGACTATATGCTTAAATACATTATCTGCAAACCTGTTAGGTCAATGTGCCTTAAACAATCATGGAAAATAAGTTAAAAAATCTCACACAGTTTCATGTCATTATCAGCATCACACCTGACACCTGATAATAACTAACTGTATGAGCAGAACACAGCACTCGTTTAGTGTCTACAGAGAGAGGAAAATCTCATCTGGATACGGAGGTTAAAGTGTATCTTCAGAAGTTCAAAACTGGGGTCATAATGAGTGAAAGAAATCACAGCCTGCAATTTTCTACACTTAACTTCCTCGACTCTATATGGGCGTGCAGCCGATTAAGCGCAGTCATCGCTCTCTCTCAGCCGCAACAGAATTCCTTATATTCTACTAAGCGCTGCACTCCACTGAAGCTACAAATAATTAAATGGCACAAGATGCTGATGCTGCCTGACAGCTAAGGTTTGTTAAGGTACATTTAACAAGAGCATCTCAGTGATCGGTCTCCATTACGAACCCACTGGGCTGTAGTTAATAAGCATCTCACAACAGGAGATTCTGCCAAGACTAATTCCTGGATAGCGGTTGACACATTTATCAATTTCTCAAACCCTGTGAAAGGTGGATTTGAACACAGCGGGCCCGATCTGATTCTATGCCATGTAAAACAAGCGTGTGACACCCAAATTGTAATGGTATGTATCTGCAAGCAGAGTCTCCTATTTTAAGTCAAATTTTGCTGGTGAGCAACATTTTTATTGCATCAATTGTGATGCTGCAATCAGGGTATTTTCACTATTTTCAACACTTCACCCCAAGCTAAACTATTTAACTCTGGACTACACTGCAACACGTTACATTAGCATTTTGAAGAGTTCGTGTTGCTTTAATTAACCTGTTAAACTGGATTCTAATCACTAGGAATGCTGTGTGCAGAACAAGATGCGTGTCCAGTGTGAAGTCCTGAAAATTAAACTGAATATCAGGGGTCGTGTGAGTTAGCCAAGGGATATAACAACCTTGCATAAAAGCTTAACCTTGGCTACCACGTTCCAATGTGAAACGGATCGTTCCTCTTACTGTTGTGGCGCCCTCACCTGGCTGGCTGTAGCTCCAGCAGCAGTAGGCGACTCTGCTCCCATAGGCCTGAGGAAGCGCGGCGGCCTCTCCACGGGAGAGTTTCGTCGTCGGTAGAACAGGACGTAGGCGTAGCGCGTCACCACCTGACTCTCCTCCACCATTGTCACAGTACTGTCATCAAACAGACGCCAGCCTGTGGGACAGGGAGGATGGGTAGAGGAGGAGGAAGGGAGGAGAGTTTGGCAACAGGGTTGTAGAAGAGAACAGAAAAGTCAGAACTACTAACAGCTATATAAAGATGGGAATAAACCTCACTAACTGCACACTCACCAACATCACTGCGCTGGCTGTTCTTGTCACTGGGCAGGCGAGCGTAGGCCGTGTAGTGGCCACCTATCATTCCTCCATAGTGGTTGATGACTGCATATAAGTCGTAGATTGGGGGTTGTTGCATCTCATCCTTCTGGCCAATACAGAACTTACTCAGATCCAGATTTCTAGAAGACAAGATCACATTAGGGGCTATGTCAGTGGTTCTCAACCTTTTTTGGGCCAGCGCCCCCCTATCCACTATCCAGACCCCTTACCGCCCCCCATCAAAAAAGATGTTGACTATTTGCCCTGAATATATTTTGATTTTTTTATTGTTACTATTTTTATTAAAAACATGGAAAAGGTAACCAAAAAGTCACGTGAAAAGTAATTATATTTAACTAATAAGTGAATGTTCCTCACAGAAACTGTGTATGAAGACAAATACTGTTTTCTTGGATGGGGCACTTAATAAGTGGGGGGTCTTGGGGTCCTCCCCCAGAAGATTTTGTGCATTAAACACTTAATTTCCTGCATTCTGGTGAAGATTTCTCCCCTAATTTCTGCCTTTTCTGCACCAATTTAGGGTGGA
>JAPMOB010209030.1:0-31356 GCA_029875015.1 Lepomis gibbosus
ATATATATATATATATGTATATATTATATTATATTATATTATTATCATTATAATTTTTCTTATCTCAACTACAGGTTTTGCTCAAATATTGATTAGTTATATGTGAACAAGATCTGTAGGTCAAGACAACAACTGCAAATCAATTGTATATCTTTCATAGTGGTGCACGTGTCTGAACACCATGAATAGCAAAGTAGTGGTAGGACCAAAAATGCATTGCTTGGATTAAACAAACTAGCTCCGAGCTTCAGAGAGTATAAAACACACCGACCTGACATCCCACAGTGCAGCTTCTCCGAGTTGTTTACACCACTTGTGCTAGTTAAAACCTTTTAAACCCTTTATTTTGGATGTAGGAGTTCTAGCATGTATAAATGCGTGAAAGAAAACTGCAGGCTTGTGCATGAAAGCAGCAGTCCGCTAAAAGCAAAATGTGTGTTTTAGTGCTGAAAATATGTGTTTTAATTACTTTTAGACTGCAACTGTCAAAGAGCAGCCTTGGAGAACATTTTTTTAAAAAGAGACACTGGCAAGTGAAGGAACGAAAAGCATGAAGTGAAGTCAAGTAGGAAATGTTTAGCACATTGCAGGGAAAAAAGGCCCACATTGAAAATATTCACAAATATCACTCCTTCCCTAAAAGGGCAATAATGAAAGGCTAACCTCCTTGCTGATGTGAGTTAACCGTGCACTTTGGGAGGGTCAAAGTCTATTTTTCGGTACTGCTGCAGCATCAAAGAGTTTGTTTTGGTTCCAGATTAAGCATGGAGGAGGAAGAGGAGGAAGAGGATGTTAGCTTAACAAGCCTCACTGCGTTTCTAAAAAAAAAAAAAAACATCAACAAAAACACACCAGCTCTTGTTAATGCAAGGTGATAATAGCTCTAACAATATCAGCACTGAAGCTTGAAGACACGCCTCACATCACTTATTTTCTTTGTGACACACACATTGAAAAATTGTTTGATCTTGTGTCATTTTCTTTATTTCTCATTTGATATTTTAATTGATGTTTTTTCCCACCCACTGTACTTACATGAAAATATTCTGACTGAAAAAAGCAACTAAACTTCATCATTATTTTGTTTTCCCACCCCACAGCTCTCGACACACAAACACAAAACTTAATTTGGACTACACACCGGGCTATAAAATATTAGATTCATCTGGCCGCTGCCAGTGTGAGCATTTCAGGAATACAGAACTGTGTGCACATGTTTATCTCAGGCCTCTAAACGGCTGTCACGGGCAATGATGAAAAGCACCCCTGCCGCTGAACAATAAAGGATATAGAAGGCACTGTTGATGAAACACAATACAGTAAAGGAACAGAACGGCAGATGGAAACGGTTGTTTAGATCCCCGGTGGGTCATTCAATCGCCTGTGCCCTTGAACACATAGCTCTTCAGTGGAATAACTTATGATAAGTGCTACAATGGTGTTACAGGAAGTGAGAGGGATGTGTGGGTGTGTGTGTGTGTGTGTGTGTGTATCGGGGTAAATATCTTTATATTTCTAGATTTAGGTATGAAGTGCTCACTTGTCCCACCAGACAAAAACACAAAAGGCACTTGAACCACCTGGTGTCTGGCCATAATCACTGTGATATTCTAAACATGATCCTTAACGAGGTCACTGAAGAAGAAAAGCGAAACTGTTATTAGTAATCTGTCTTTGTGAGCACTTGTCATTTCATAACACATGAGCAGTTCTGCCGTGACGTCTTACAGGATTAGTAATACTTTTCTCCATCAACATGCAATGTTTACGCTAAAGTAAGGAATTATTTTGTCTGCATGAAAAACAGGCATGATTGCAGAATGCCCTCTTTGTTATTTGGTAGCTGGATATAACCAATAGGCTGTGTAATATATTTATTGTTTAATTGTGTGTCTAAGAGTGCACAGATTTTCATTGTCTTTACTTGTGCTTGTTTGATGGCTTTTATTCATGCCTTCTATTTAGATTATTTATGCTCTTGGCTAGAAAGTATTGTTGTATTGTTTTAAATGGCCTGATGCATCAGTACTGGTGGTTTTTGTAATGTTGTCCAAACATATTTTTTATAGTTATGTTGTATAAAGGTTGATGCCAAGTATTTACTGGCCAACACCTTCATTGCACTAGCACTGATTATTACAGCCAAAGTGAGCGTGGTGGTTTTATGACAGGGTGTCGCTGCTCTGTTGGCACCTTGTCAGCTTGTTAGCTCTGCTGATGTCTACAGATTTGGTCGCCTTAATGATGCAAAATGTCACCTTTAAACTTTTGTGGTAATATTAACCTGTTTACTGCACGGCACAAGCACTTGAAAGGCCCTTGTGTCTGTCCTCTCCCTTTGTCCTCCCCCTTGCAGTGAATATGCCTTCCATAACATCTCAAGTTGAGCTGTCGTTAATTGAAAAAACTTGATTTGGCATATTAATTCCCACAGCTGAATCATGTAGCAAAGGATATCATTTAATTTTTAATTCTGCTTTGCAGCAGTTTCCACACAACTGACGCAGAGGCAGACAGACTGAGAGCAAAACAAAAACACAAACAGCCGCTTGGGAGGTGAGAAGCAGTGCAACGAAGGAGGCGCTGTGCACTTATAATGAGAGGTTGTGTGTGTGTGTTTGTGTATGCACATGTGTGCTTTGTGTGTTTTGCTATACATCATTGCACCGCTGCCTGTTGTGATTACCTGACCCAAGGTTTCAGCCCAATACCACCTTAGCAGCTTTGTGGCTAGATTTATTCGTTGAGTGCACACACAAACACACACAGGACACAAACAAACATGTGAGAGCACACACACACACACACACACACACACACACACACACACACACACACACACACGTTTGCATAAAGACCCACTGCACTTTCTGGCTCACAGCTGGGCGATAGTGTCTCCCTGTCAAATGTATGCATGTTGAGAATGAATTTGAAATGTGATGCCCATGAATAGACGTGATAAACCATCTCACCAGGGCTCATCAATTCTGCACAGAAACACAAAGTGGTCTCACAGTATTTTTGTCTTTCACAGCCAAACCCGCACACTATCCAAAATCATTACTTCATATTTTATAAGTGGGGTCTCAAACTCAATGCAGTTTTTTTGGTTGAATTGATTTTAATTTACATTTCAGGACTGATTTCTAACTTACCCAGAACTCCATTTTCTGTTTCGTTTTTTTCTTCCACACAATCTCCTTTTTTGTACGTCTCCATACGTTTATGAACTTAAGTCATAAAACGTGAGATAAATAAATAAAAGAAATCTGAATTTGAAACATTTTCAACTGTGTTTGCCACTTGTGTCTTCTCACTGACCTTGTGTGCAAAGTGCAGCCTCTGAAATGTGCACTAATTTAGCTTTCCTTGAAAGACAATTAATATCTGATAAATTAGAGAAATATGACCAAAGGAGCAAATACTGAATTTGTGTTTAAAGGATAAAATCAACAACTACTGTATTTGCCTTCTCTTTAGACGGTATATGTCAATTTATCAGACCACAAGCTTGAACCACCAGGCATGAAAACACATTTCTCAGTTTTCAGGATCAGTATATCACCACCAGCATAATCCCACAAAATCTTTTCCATCATATCTCAGAGAGAAGTGTTCTTTCCAGACCCACATTACAAGGATTACCAAACTCCTATGACAATTGATTATCTGTATGTGCTGTCCAGGATGACATTTTCTAACAGCTGGTAAGAAAACCCTTCCAACCACCTTGAAATGGGCTTTTCTACAGGGATGTAGCAGGTTCAACACAACAATAATCTACAAAGATTGGGAAATCCCCCTTGTCAAAAAGAAATGATGAAAACGAAAGGCTGTACCAACATGGACATCGCAGCACTTTAAACAACACTAGCCCAGGTCCATCCAAAATGTAAGAAACTGAAGTAAGAGCATAATCACATTTTCAAATTGCAGTGCAAAGGTGTTGAAACAAAACCTCAAAAATGAAAATGTCTTGTTACGCCAGTTTTGAAAGACAATCATTATCCAGCTCCAGAGGATTGTCCTTATACAGGCTCGTTCATCACTGGGCTCTTGTTACATCACTGCGGTGGTTAGCTCTGGTATTATTCAGTCTGCCTTCACACGCACCAGCTTTAGCAGATAACAAAGTAAATAACTCTACAAGAGGGTAGTAAAATGAGCTCAGCATCACTATTCTTTTTTGTTTTGCTTTATGGTTGTCACTGATCCTGTTTTCTGTCCTTGACAAGAGTAAGAAAGTTCAAAACTATTCAGTCTTTTAGGCAACAAGTCGTCATGCCAAAATCCAGTGGTTCAAGAAATACTGAGATCCTTTAATTAAGTAAAGGTAGTAAAAGTAAAACGTATAAAGTATATATATATATAAAGTATAAAACTTTCATCAGCAAAAAGTTCTCAACATATTAAAATCAGTCATTATGCACCAGAATGACCCCAGTATGAGTGGTATATTTTATTAATGGCTCATGCATTACTGTGCAAACAGCATTTTAATGCTTTAGTTGGTCATGGTGGAGCTAATTTGAACTAGTCTACATACTGTTGCCTGCTTCACTTCATAAAAAATGTATCACATTTTAAAAGCTGATCATGTGTTTTGTATTTAAAATCTTCAAAGTAACTAATTGGTCAGGGAAGGATCAAACAGCATCAAACAGAGATACACGAGTAAAATACAAGTATCTGAAAGCTGTACTCAAATAAAGTATTTGAGTAAGTGTATTCAGTTTCTGTTCACCGCTGTCTACATGACAAAACTGACCTGCAATTTACATGGTTAAGGCCTGGTTCAGTTAAACAAACAAAACTACTTTATTAAGGTTATGAAAACATCACTATCATGGCAGAAAGAAACCGGTGCAGAATATTGATATAAGACAAGACAAAGTCACACTCTTTGTTGACCATCCACCCCAGCTGCTGTGGAGTTATACAGAATTTGTTTTTAGAGATGTCTTTATTGCTCAAAGAAAGAAAAAAATTTAATAAATGTGTGTTTATCCATGTAATTGCAGAAAACTAACCTCTGTCAGTTGTATCCATCCAATGTCTGAACATCTCTGCTCTGTGCACTTTGAAGTTTGCCTGCAAACTTAATCAGCCTATCAAAGTATATCATACTTTTAGCCAATTGGAGATCTGGGGTACATCAACTCTGATTTCCTAACAAAATGTATTGCTTTGTTTGCTCAAATTTAATTTGGGTGACTGCTTTATAACAACTATAATGAGACAACTATGATGCATATCCATAAAACCTCTCCCCTTAGTTCTGTAACAGTAGAGCATTGCTGGTCTCCTTATAGGAGACAAAATCTGAACAGCAAAGCAAAATCTGAACATTTAATTTTTCTAAAGCATACTTGTTATGTATATGCATTTGCAGTGTATTTCTCTTTGTTACATTGTATAAAACATTGTTTTCTTGATTCCCATTGCAACATATTCTTAGGATTTAACATGAATTTGCAATAAGTTGTTTACTTGATTTCAAAGAGGACTGGTAATAACCATTTCAATAGCCTATTTATTTCAGTTAGGGGGAAAACTATTTTCATTTAGTAAGGTCAAAGGGAACGGTCAAACAAGTAGAGTTTCAATGTCTTGCTCCAAGACACTTGAGCTTGCCAGCATCTGTCCTGCTGATTAGAGGCACACACACGTCAACTCTGGGAAACATCAAGACAAATGCTGAACATTTCTTTTGACAGTGCGACCTGCATGTGGCGAAGACAGCCAACCAGAAACATCTCCAAAACAATCCCTTGATTAAAGTTTTACAAATTCACACATAATTGTTTGACTCAGGGGATAAAATGTGCCAAGAGCTGCCAGCTTTCATTGGGTTATGGGAGGCTCAGTGCAGTATAACAATAATGAGTGCTGATGTGCGCTGCTATCCCCGTCCTCCTCCTCCTCCTCCTCCTCTTCTCCAATCCTCCCCTGGAGGGTAGAGGGGAGATCCGGTAATGACAGCCCCCATGGCTGGTCACACTCAGCACACACACTGTCTCTGTCTTTCTCTTCCTCTCCCTTTCACACACACACAAACACACACCCTTGTTCTCTGCAATAGAATTAGTCGTTGGCCGCACTCCAGTCACAGCCGCTCAATATTCCACCCTTCCAAAAACCACCCTCTCTCTTCTGATTGTTCACTGGAGGCCACAGTCATAGTTGTGTCACAGCAATCAATCACCCATCAATGTGAAATGGCTATACCAATACACAGACAACACAACACAACTACACGGCAATTTCCCCCAAACTCCTCCCTGACCATCACCTGACATCTGTCCCTTGGAACCTCCGTCCGGTCCTCTCTCTCTCTCTCTTTCTCTTTCTCCATCGCGCCCTCATGATTTCATACAGACGTCACACCATTTATCACCTCACCATGATAGCTTATTTCAGATTTGTCTCGATCCATTCTGACTGAAAGTGTTGGACAGTAACACATTACTGTAATGGCGTTCAATAATGAGTAGTGTAAGGGATAACAATTTGAAATGTGTAATTACATTAGAGTTACCAATCTCAGTAACGCTCCATTACTTGGAAAAACGTAGGCTGACAGTTTGCTAAACCATAATATCTCTTGGGCTAACAAAAGTAATGTATCTGATTTCTTATGCCGATGACTGGTGAAATATGTAATTACTTTTTCCATGAGTAATATGCAATGAATATTTGATTACAGTTTTTAAGTAGCCTAACTTACATATCACTGACTGATGCGGAAACAACAGAGCTGGTTCTGGAGTTGTTTTACTCATTTTCAATCTTCAGTGGTACTCACCAAATGCAGTATTCTCCCAGATAATGTAATGATTATGTTTATCTAAATACTGCTGTTGGTTCATGAAGCACTTAATGTTTTAGGTCCAGAATACATTTCTGATTTTCTGCTACGTTATGAACCATCCAGACCTCTCAGGATGTCTGGGACAGGTCTGCTTTCTGTCCCCAGAGTCAGAACGGTTAACGTTTTTTGACTGTATTGAACTGTCTTTTTATATTGCCCTAAGTTGCTTTTATGTTTAATGTAAAGCACATTGAACTGTCTTGTTGTTGAAATATGCTATAAGAATAAGCTTGCCTTGCCTCAATATTACGATAACCAGAGCCTCGGCCACCATTCCCATGGAAGTTAAGATGCAAATCAGAGGGATAGCGCATTAAAAACATTTGTAGTCGAATGACTCCATAGCAACTCTTTTTTTCTTTAAAAAAACAAATATATTTGTTATTACAAAAATATTTAATACATCCATCCACCCAGCCATCAATTGAAGTAAATCTTATGAAACCGAATGCATCAATGTCATGAGAATTGTTGGTGACATTATCATCGTCATCATCATATATTCAACTGCCAAGCAATAGCCTATCACATCAAGTATCTACTCATTAATTATCACTCCCTTCTATACCCAATGTCATCCATCCATCCACTCATCCATCTATTTACCCAACTATCAATTTATCTACCCATCCATCCATCCATCCATCCATCCATCCATCCACCTTTCTCAGTTCATACCTGGAGTTAGTCATGTCAGTCTGTCCTCCTTGACTCTTCTCCAGCCCGAGCTTGGTAAAAATCCCGACCAACACCATGATGGCCACCACTCCACAGATAATATACACGATCATGTGGGTCCGATCCCGATCTGGTTCCTCTTGGACCTCTGTGACAGGCGCCGCCGGTCGCCCAGTGTTTGCCCAGACTGGTGTGTCATAGTTGGAACAGGAAGTCTGGTCCAAACTGTGGATTTTGAACTGGCAGCAGAAGCGGTAGAAGCAGGAACCACAGCAGAACAGGTAGATGCCTGCGTTACAGTTGAAGGGCGGGTCCCACTGGCCCATGACATCATAGTAACCCCAGCAACGGTTACCGGCACTTGGAACTGTTTTTTCCTCTGCGTCTGGTGTGGGAGTTGCCAGCGCAGCCTCTGGTAACACAGAGGGCTCTGTTGTCTGGTTGTTGGTAGAGACCTGAGCCAAAGCCTGACCTGATGACCGAGAGTTCAGTCCACCCAGAGAGGTCAACCCCAGGAGAATGGCCAGTGAGAAGCTCACCAAGAGTGGATGCATTGAGGTGGCCATCTTGGACTTACTCCAATGTTTTGTGATGGCTCACTGCTGATGTGTAATTATTAACGGACCAACTGAAAGCTCCTAGGTTTAAAAAAAAACAACAACAAGGAAAAAGAAAGTTAAATATTTTTCTTTCCCAGAGCTTTAAATGATAACTCAATGAATATCTCAGCTTTAGTATGAGAAATCACAGAGAAAATATTTTCATTTGCATTCAAAATAGAGCATTCAATTAGCGAAGCGGAAGTTATTACTGCACACAGTTACAGAAAGCTTTCGTCAAAGGGCAGAGGAACAAGTCAGTGACAGAAATCAATCTCCCATCTCAACACACTCCTAATAGCAGTGAATGAGTCCCTTGTGAGCTGGCACTCACATGCGCAGTCTCTTGAAGTTAAATGTATGTGTGTGTGTTTATCAAAGCAAACCATATATTCCAAAATTCAGGAAATGTCACCTTTCACAAAGCCATATGTCCTCAGCAGACAGCAGAGGCGGTTGTAGACGAATCCAAATCCAGTGGCCTGGAGGGAATCCAGTTTAGGAGTGCGTGTTACGTACGAATGAACTTGCCTCTGGCATTTCCAGCAATACGCTGCCCCACTGAGTGGATGAATAATCCTTGAAAAGTGAGAACTCTGGTTTCCGATGGTGCTTGCAGAAAAAGAAGGCAGATTCCTCTAAAACTCACAGATAGTCACGGGCTCCAACATGAAAGGCTTTTCACTCCAAAGACGAACTCATATTCCTGAGTGGAAAACAAACCTAATGCCCAACACTGGAGTCAAATCAGATCTGATGTCCAGGAAAAGTGCAGTGTTTACCACTGGAGCTGTCTGTGTACTTCTCCCTCTCAGAACTTAACTTGCATCTATCATCCTCCTACACTCAGTATCACTGTTCAAAAGAAGCTTTTTTATTTTTGTGGTGGGCATCTTTTTGCTGCCACCTTGGTCCACCCTGGGGAACGTTACTCCCTTCTTCCGATGTGGAGATCCAGTCTTCCAGTCCCTGATGTCCTTCTGAGTGATATTAAGCTTTTATTTTGTAAAGATTGTGTAGGAGTATAGCTCCTTTCTTTTTCCAGTCAAAGACCCAACAGGTAACAACAGCTGTTCTAAGATTCTTTAAAACAAAAACTTGAAAATAAAAGCGTGCTGCGCACCTAAAGCTTGGTTTCTCTCACGCACACGTGCACACTCACACACACATTCACCAACAGCTCAGATCCCCCTGGTGACTGTGCTCTGTCAGGGTCAGTGTCTGTAGCTTTTAAGCGGCACACTAAGGAGTCGGATGGCTTTTTGTTCTTGGTGTACTTGTGGAGGTTCCTGTTGCTGCTACTCCGTGCACACTCCACTGAAACCCCTGCTCTCCGTGGATCCCAAGGACACCAGCAGGATACTCTGTCTATCAGCCTGCTCCGTCCTGCCCTACAAGTGCAAAGACTAAGGGGAGAGGGGAGTGGAGGAGAAAGCGGAATGGCAGATGTTATGATACTGAATCCCTGATCTTAATGTCTTAGTGGTGCTGCATCCAAGACTCAAGAGATGCTGGAATTACTCAACCAGAGTGGAGTGTCCCACATGACGGATCATGGTTTGTTCTTTGAGGTTTTGTTTCTCTTTCCTTGGTTTGCTTGTGGCTCAGTTTTTGATTAAGTCTCTTTGTTTACATTCAGATTGTAATCTCCCTCTATCCTCTCTTTGATATGTATGCCTCTTCCTCTCTCCCACAACTTACCTCAGCCTTTCCTCTCAGCCCGAGCTGGGCTGTATGGCTATTTTGTTGGAGCTGAGGAAATATCAGCATGGGGTCAGAGATCCCTCTGCACTTTCAGCGGCGCACTTGTATGAGCCTCGCTGGAATTATACTCCCCCAGCCCATTCGGACGACAGAGACAAGTGGAGATGCGACAGCCAAACAGACGCGTGGCAACGAGGGCAGATCAAAAATATCCTGTTTTTAAAAGAAGCTCCTTTGGAAATATAGGACTGTCTGCAGCAGAAGCTCTTTGTTGTTGTTGTAGTTCAACAACTCAGTTGCCAGTTTTCCAAATTGTGCATTTGCGTCAATATATTTTTTTGTCTTTTTTTCCCCCACTGAGCAAAAATTGACAAAAAAATCTCAAAGCATTAACATGCGACAGTTTTTTAGCCAAATGCTGCACATTATCTCCCAATTTTTCATGCAATGGATTTTGTTGTCAATTCAGTCCTTGTCCGGCTGCAGCTTCTTTGAAAACAGGCATAATTTGATATATATGTATAGGAATTTTATATATATATCATATGTATGTGTTTTCACTGGTGCTCTGCTTGTGGGATGCTCCAAACAGAAGTGGGAAGAGAAAGGAGAAGCAATAAAAGGCTTTTTTTATTCCATCCTCCCTCTTTGTTGTTGCTCCTTCATCAGTGTGTATTCCTTTATTTCCTCGCTGCCTCAGTGCGTCTGTATCCCGTCCGCTGGTGATGCTCGTGCTGCTGCTGTTGATCTCTGGCAGGACTGGATGACAATGTCTCACAAACACACACACACACACACGCTCTCTCACTCCTCCCTCTCCAGCTCACTCCTCCCTCTCTCGCTCAGTCCTCCCCTCCCTCTCGGTCTCTCTCTCTCTCTCTCACACACTTATATCATTTGTGGGCAAATGAGCGCAGCTCTTGCTTGCTGATTCTCTCTTTCACTCGCCTCCTCTCTCTCTCATTATATGTCACTGACACTCTCCTCTCCCAGTTTTGCTCCATGTTTTTGTTTTCTTTTTGGTTTTGGACCATGAAAATCACTACTTATCTTTTTTCCCTTTGTGTTCCTGTCCTTTTTTGTCCATTCATCTCTGTTTACCGCCTGTCTGTCTAACCTTTTCAGTTTGCTCTGGCTGCCTCTCCTGCCCGCTTCCTTCTTTTTTTTCTATTTTCACATTATCATTGAGCTTTCATCCCCTCTCCTTTCATCTATTCCCTGATTCTATTTCTCCTTTCTTCCCGCGTTACTTTCCTTTCTCAAAATGCTTGTCAGTACTACAAATTAGAACATTGGTGCTGTAATGTGCAGCCTTGAGTGAGTGTGCATGTGTGATGCATGTTTGTGTGTGCATCTCTGTATGTGTGTTTGTGCCAGTGCGTAATTACTGCGTTAACACCTCAGCACATCCTCGTCCTTGTATGAGCACGTCTGGAACACGTGTGTTGCTGCAGTCTATCAGGGCTGATTTAGGGAAGGAGAGAGAGAGTGGTGGTTGGAGGGAGAGGAAGAGAGAAGGAGGAAGCAGGAGTGAGAAAAACAGAGAGGAAGAGGGTGGCAGGAAGAGAAGGAGGGGAGGAGAGAAGAGCACATCAGAGAGAGAGAGAAAGAGGAGAGAAGGGGCTTGACAGAGAGAAGCAAGGGAGGGAAAGAGAAGAGGAATTATCGCGGGGGAGGGAGGTGGATTAAGAAACATGGGGAGAGAAAACTGGAATAGGAACTGACAAAGGGATAGTGGGGTAGAGATACAGATAGGAAGGGCGGTGCAGACAGGTAGGTGGGAAAAAAAGAAAAGGCTATCTCAAAGGAGCGTGACATATTAGACCTAGAGAGTAGGAGAGAGGTATTCTGAGAGTATGCAGGAGAAAGACAGAGAAACTGCCAGGCCCCAGAAAAATGAATGAAGAGAGAGATGGAGAAAAGAAACGTTATGAATTTTGAATAATCCCACATTTAATGAACTAGAATTTGAAAGAATTTGTGCCTTTGGGTCTGACCATGAACAGGGCAAAACATTGGGAGGGGGAGGTGTGGGGGAGGGCAGCAAAGGAAATGCTGCTAAATATTTTATTCTGTTTTTAAGTAGCCGACATTATATTCATCTTAAATATTCATTTTTCAAACTTTTTTTTGCATAAAAGCATTTCACTAATTTCCCTCTCCTTTTCATCTTTTTCTTTTTGCCTTCTATTTTCTCTCACACATTCACTACAGAGTCTTGTGCATTTGAGCCACACTGTCTTTTGTGTGTGTTGTTTTTACTGCAACTACCCCCAGCTCATCTTCGCTTACTGTTTGTACTCTGTCCAACCCTCTCGGCCTCAATTCACTTAAAATCTCTGGCAAAGTGCATCGGGAGCTATGTCAAGAGCACACACACATACACACAAAATGCACAAAAACACACTCCCATGGCTTCACACTACAGGTATGTGATGTGCAAGAAATCAGCTCATCCTCTTCCTTCCTGCAGTCCGACATTAAAGTTTCCTCAGCACATATTTTCTCTCGGAAAGCAGGTCATTAATTTAGAAAAAGAAATCAAAGTTGGACGGAATTAAGATTGGTTTAATGTATCTGTCGACAGTGAGACATGGAAGCAAAGGGTGTTGGCTGCACTGCAAGATGGGAAGGAAAGAGGGATGAGATGGATGGAGAGGCAGAAAGATGGAATGGGAGGAGGAGTCCCAGGGGAGAGACGGAGGGCAGAGTACAGATTGAAAGGGAGATCCATCTTAAATTGTTTCTCTCTCTGCTTGGCTGTGGTCTAGTAGTACACATGTCCAACTGTGTTGTGCTGTGTTGTGTTCCTGTTGCTCTCTTTCTACTCCACATCTCATGCAATATATTCATGCAGTATCTCACAAAAGTGAGTACACCCCTCACTTTTTTGTAACTGAACTTCTTTGTTTGACAATGGCGAGGCCTGTTCTGAGTGGAACTTTTCCTGTTGAACCTCTGTATCGCCTTAGCCACCGTTCTTGTTCGCTGTTCAGTTTCAGGGTCTTGGCAATCTTCTTATAGCCTACGCCATCTTTATGTAGAACAACCATTTTTCAGATCCTCAGAGAGTTCTTTGCTATGAGGTGCCACTGGTGCCAGTAACCAGTATGGGGGAGTGTGAGAGCGATAACACCAAATTTAATACACCTGCTCCCAATTCACACCTGAGACCTTGTAACAGGTCACATGACAACGGGGAGGAAAAATGGCTAATTGGCCCCAATTTGGACATTTTCACTAAGGGGTGTACTCACTTTTGTCATCAGCGGTTTAGACATTAATGGCTGTGTGATGTGTTATTTTGAGGGCAAATTTACACTGTTATGTAGGCTGTAAACTCACTACTTTATATTGTAGCAAAGTGTCATATCTTCAGCGTTCACATGAAAAGATATAAGCAAATATTTACAAAAATGTGAGGGGTGTACTCACGTTTGTGACATACTGTATATAGAAGTCCTCTAGGGTAATAATCTAAAGCTACTATCTACATCTTCTTTTATGCCTCAAGAAAATCTATGTTGGTGGAGTACAATAGAAGTTGTTCTCTAGATTATTTAATTTCCATTCTTAAATTGTTTTGTACTGTCATTCATCTTCCTAATATGTACATGTTAGCCGCCAAAAAATATCTAAATAACATTAACAACAACACAGCACAAAAACATTTGGCATTCGATAATATTTTACACACAACCAAAATGCACACATGAGCTCAACTGAGGGAGTTACACACACATAAAAAGGTCAGTGAACCTAAATGTATCAGAAATAAAACATGATTTGTATTTGAACTAAAAGAAGGAAACAAAAAAGAAAAAATGAAAAAAGTAAGTCTAAAGGGAGTCTAACTAATTGTCCAGGTGGAAATGTGTAAAGGAAATATAACAGAAAAGAACATTTTTCTTTATGAAATGGAGGTTGTGCACATAGGAGGAGGAGGTTCACATGAAGGTGAAAGAAAAAAAATTAGAAAGTGGTTGACAGAAATCTGAAAAGGTCCATTTTGATGCACTTCTGACACGATCCTTCACTTCAGCTTGTCAGTTTCCTGTCTGTCACTGTCAAGTCACCAAGGCCATGCTTCAGTATCGGCTCATGCGGTCAAATTAGCACCTGTGCAACATCAGTGAATCTTTATCCTGCAGTGACCAACAAATCAGGTGAAAACTGATGAAATGTTATTGACCATCATCTCTGCCAAATGCCAAAAAAATTGAGCTTGAAGCAATCTCCTTCTCATTGTTTTCAGCTGTAGCCTATATGGACGTCAGATATCCTGATACCAGTGTGAAGAGTGAATTCTGCTCATTGCAGCAGTCTATAAATGCTCTGTGCTTCAATATGAGTTACATTGTAACAGTAGTAACTGTGAGGAGAAAATAATGACACCTGTAATCCATTTAAAAGAAGGCTGCATTTGGTGGATTTTTTGGTCACATTCTTACAAAAGCCAATAAATGGGTGCGCTCTCTCCTCTTATTCCTCTGCTCTTCTCATCTGCTCTAAGTCTCTCTACATTTTCCTCCCATTTCCACCCTCTCCTGCTCTTGCATTTGTCAGCTCTCTTTCTTTAGTTCCATGTCCTTCTTTTCTCCTCTGCTTTCTTCTCATATTTCACCTTTCTTCTCCACTTCGTCTCCTCTACTCTCCCACTCACCCTTCATTAAATTTAATAGAAATCTTAAGGAGGATAAACAGGTTAAGTTTCCTCAAAGCCAGCCTCATTCTTTCTCTTCTTCTCTGTCACTGCCGCCTCCGCTGCCACTTCAAACCGCGTCCCCTCTTTACCTCTGCATCGTCCTTTCCTCAGTCTGTCTCCATTCCTCACCTCGTCTTCCCATCCTCTCATCAAACGGTCTCCCACGTCTCTCAAATTCCAGTGTGTGTGCCCCCACCACACCACGCCTGTCAGTCCTACTCTTTATTCCCCACTTCTTGTCACTCCCTTTCACGCTATAGCTGCTCATCATTCCAGTACTCTCTGACTGTCACTCAGCATAGATTAGTTCTGGGTGGAGATGAACACAGAAAAAGGATGGAGTTATGTGAGGGTAACTCAGACAAGGCCATGATACAGCCAGAGAGAGAGGAAGAGAGGGAGATTGGACATGAAGGGATCTAAAATAAGGGACAGGCCCTGAAAACAAGATGGAGGAATTTAGGAGAAAGTGAAAGTCTGAAAGCAATGACATTTGTGCATACTAAAAGAACGAAGACATAGATCAAGTGAATAAATTAAACTGAAACACTGGAGTTTGATGACATCTGTGGGTTGATGGATGTCTGCAGCTGTAGGAGTGTTTTTTCTTTTTTTATTCACGGCCCTTTGCAGCACCGTCCCAAGTCGGTGCCTTCCCACAACCTTGTCCTTGACTGCAGGGGCCAGACATAGTATACCTGCCATTGATTCGGCGCCAACACACACACACACACGCACGCACACACACACACACCTGAGCACACACACTCACCTACACACACACCCAAACAAAGATATTTTGCTCCTTAGAGGTGGATCAAGGAACATGATGGAATTCAATGTTTATCCTCTCGTTGTTATTCGGAGTGTTTGTGCAGTGTGTGTGTGTGTCTCTCTGTGCATTTGCTGCTATATTTTATTGCCATTATCTCTCTGACCAGACCAATGCACTGCATTAAAATTAAATGGGCTTCTGACTGTACCAGGCAGACACTGTATGGTTTAGAAAAGAGCAAAAGTTTTTGGTTTGTTTTGTGGCATGTCAAATTTGTTGGTTGCCTTTTTTGCAGTTTGTGCAGTTCAGCTCTATGGCTGTGGTAAGCATTAAATAATTGGAATGGTAATTTACTTGCTGTGTTTTAAAATGAAGCATAGCGTTAGTTCAGACAGGCAATGAATTCAAGCTCAGCTCACTATCAGCTAATAGCACCCATCTTAAAGCTATCCGCATCAGCTGACAGCTCAGGTGATTCCTCTCTTAACATTCATTGGCATATTCCATTCAAGGTGCCTATTGAAGTTGGTATAGCCTGCCTGTCCTTGCTCTTCCTCTGCAAGCAGCTTGTAACCCTCCTCCACCCCAGCTCCTCCTTTCCGACCGTATCTGATAATCATGTCATTCTGTTATTGATGCCTGCTCTGTTCTGTACCCTGGGGGGTCTTTGCTGCTGCTCTCTGCCTCTGGATTCATGTGCACATGCACATGGATGGGCAGGGAGGTGCTCTCCCTGTCTGATGGCTGTTTCATGTAGGCATGTGGAAGGGCAGGAAGATCCCAGAACAGAGCCATACCGCCAAATATAACTTACTGCGGTGCATAATTAGTTACTTTGATGAAAGTTGTTCTGACTGAACTGTAGTCTTGACCGTTTTAGGATAATGAACAGACAGGTCATGTCAAGCCTGCAGCTTCTTATTTACTAGAATTTCACAAAGTAATGCTTATTTTCTGTCTTTTAGTCAACATTGAGGACGCAGAAACAGTTGTCTTGCTTGAATAAACCTTGTTGGAATTGTCAATTGACAAATCTGACTGGGGGTTTCTGTGTTTATGTTCAGTGTGAGCACCACATTGTGGTCGGACCGCTGATCTGTACAGTGTGAGCATGTGTAAGCACAACGCAGAAGACTAATAAAAAGTGTCTGCCCAGCTTTACCCATGTATCAGAACTACATATTTAAGAGTAAATTTAAAGGGAGAGCAAGTGATTCTGCAGAAGGAATGTTGATATTTGAACTGCCAAACAAATACACCCCTCCCTTTAGTGTTCCCTCAGAAGCTCCATAGACATTAACTTCAAAGCTCAGAGGTTTCTACAGCGTTGAAATGCCTTCGCCCTTGCCTGGTCATATAACTTTCTTCTCTGTTTATACTCGCCAGACCTTTTTCTCTTTGGCTGTTTCTCTGCCATCTCAGCCTCTTCACAGTGCCGGGTGTCCAGTACATTTCAATGTGCTAATTCATAGAACTCTCTCTCCCGCTACCCCCTCCCTCCAGTCCTGTCCTGTGCACTAAAGCTACCTGTTGCTAATTGACAGGAACAATGATGTGTGACAAGGTCCACAACACTTTTTTTGTTTTCCAAAACTGGATTTTTTTTCAGAGCATAAACAAAACAGAGATCAAGCAAAACATGAGGAAATATTTGTTGATTTTAACAAAGCATTTGAGTTAAAATCAATTACTGCCCCTTTAAAGGAATAGTGCATTATTTATTATTTTAGGAAATATTCTTCTTCACATTCTGGCCAAGACTTAGATGATTGGAATCTGAAGCTACAACCACTTAGCTAAGCTTAATACAAAGACTGGAAACGGAGGAAACAGCTAGCCTGGTCCTGTCCAGAGGTAACAAAATCCACCAACCAGCACTTCTAGAGCTGTCTTGTCGGTTTAATTCATACAAAAACAGAAATGTGAAAATAACAAGATGTAGTTTTAGAGTCCTACTATTAACTGTCAATTATCTCCAAGGTAGAAATAACTTCGGAGTAGTGTTACAGTCTGTTTGTGTTTTGACCATCGTCCATTTCTATAGCATGTATCTCTTTTCACCATGTGCCTTTGTATTTTACGCCACTAGGGAAGTCTACCACAAATGCTCTCCCACGGACAGATCAATGACTACTGCTAATGTATTTAAGAATTGATGATCCTCTTGGGACATTTGTTAAACAGCCTGTCCAGTGTTGTCAATCAGCTATCCAAACAGCCATTTAGTCTAATGATTGCCAAGCTTTGCACACATCAGCCAACATTTAAGCAGTCCACAAACCTGAAGACATGGCACAATAAGCTCAGTTACATCCTTACTTATGATCAATATGGATTAAAGGTATCCAGTCATACACTCTGACCTGTCACCCAGAAAACCACTATCAGTTTCTTTTTGCCAAGCTTCTGGCCTAACATTCATCTAGCAGGGAATTTTCCTTTCATGTCCACAGTTTGTTTTTAGTTGTCTCTTTTTCCATTATCACAACTCATATATATAATGGAAGGATGGATAAAAATCAGTCGAAAGACAGCAAGCAGAGATCTACCAAACAACAGCTAACAGCTAACCAAATGCCCAAGGAGCCACCAGACTAGCTAACTAGCATGCAGTGAGCCAGTAGTCATCAATAGAGAGAACTTCAGCTCTGTTGGAGGTCTATGTCATTATTAGCTGTCTGTCTCTGTTTCATCCTAACACAGTCCCCTGCAATGCTGTTCACTGTGTGTGTGTGTGTGTGTGTGTGTGTGTGTCAACAGGGACAGACGCTGTAACTCAATCAGCCAGAGATGAGATCTGAGCTCACTTGTGTCTCAGAAAGACGGACAGAGCGCAGAGAGATGTAGAAAGAGAGTGTGCCAGAGAAAAATGGAAAAAAAGGTCAAAAGGCCACCCAAAGGTGAACAAAGAAGGTGGTGTGGGTGATAACAATGAGGCAGAAAAGGAGCTGAAGGAGAAGGGTAAAATAAAAAAGACAGGTGCGCAAATGTATTGTGTGTCTTTCTCATTCTTATGTGTTTGTTTTGGATGTTTTTGTGGTCATTGCATCTCTTTCTTTCCGCTTCGCATCTTTTTGCATCTCTTTGTTGTAGCTTTGCATTTCTAGAGTCATTTTGAGCCTATTTTCATCTCAGCTCTTTGTGGTCATTTTGCATCTTTCTGAGGTAGTTTCGTCATTGTTGTGTCATCGTACATTTTGCATGTTTTTGCGGCCATTTTGCATCTCTTTGTAATGATTTTGAGTCTAGTTTTGCATTTTTTTGTACTCATTTTGTGTCTCTTTGTAGTCTTTTCGGCCTGTGCTTGGTAGGCCAGCTCAGTAATCTATCCATGATGTCAGGACATGGGAAAGAAATGGAGACAGTGACAGAAGACAAAAAGAAAAGGAGCTGGATTGAGTCGCAGTAAGAGGACCTTGTTAATGCAGAAACACCCACTAACTTGCCCTCACTCACTCCTTCTCTCTCCTTTAGCTAAAGTTTTTTGACACAAAGCGGATTTGTAAAATTCAGTAGACTTTTATAGCAGCTCAGTGATCTGTGCGTGCACATGCATCCATGGAGGTGTAAAGTCCTTAAATTAACATGTTCGATAAGCTACAGAGTATAAGGTCTGTAATTCACACATGCATTAGCACATGTAGCCTTCTGTAAGTAAGCTCTTGTTCATTTTAAATAATCTATGCAGGCACCACTTTTATTTAAGTATGTGTCTGTGCTTGTGTGAGCACAGTTTGAATTTGTGGATTTCAGTGGATTAGCCTAGTTTGGGGCTGATGTTTTCATCACCAAGGCTCCTAAACTTGTGGATGACTCATATTTGGTCCAATACCGCTTATGACATCACCGTGCATCTCACAGTGCTTCTCCCTGGAGCTGTTTATCCAACTCTATATTTATCACCTTATCACACTTACGGAAACACATTCCAACTTGTGCTGTCGATTACCTACTTGCCATGAAGAGCCCAGGAGCACATTTAGGCTTTTGTGAAGGGCTGGAAACTAGAGAAAATCCCATATATTTCATAGCGTGCAAATACATGACATATATTGGAAAGCAAATTGCCTCAGGGAGGATATTTTTCCTGATCTAATCAAAAATGTTCATGCTGAGATGGCAGTATCAAAGTCAGGGCTTCCTCTTTAATTTGATTCTTTAAACTTCATCAAAGGGAAAGTCGAGTCAAGGAGGCTTATGGCGGTGCCTCAGTTACCGAATCCTCTTTATTTCTTAAGAGGAGTGAAACTATGAGAATGTTTAATGGTTGATTCTGTAATTTGAACACTGAAATATTCAGAATTAGCCAAAATAATTCATTGTATCCATTCAAATATTCATTCAGAGAGATCCGGCATTCATAATTCAGTTAGACAGTCCTGATTTAGTCACCATATGTGTCTTATTAGCCAGTATGGGCTGCAAACTTGTAATTGGGCAGTGTGGGTTGAAGCATGTCTGTTTCTTTTTCCTCAGACCCCTTGTGGTCTCCAACAGACCCTTAACTCTTCCAGTCTAACACATTCATTCAACCAAGAGATTTCTCTCTTTTCTCTTACCCAGGATACTCCAAAAGATAACAGTCCAGGGTAGCGGCACATGGTGTGAATCAGAGATTTATTAGACCCACTAGTGATTTAGTGGTCACAGTAAATCCCTGACGTTGACAACAAACTGCACCTTTTTTCCTTCTTTTCCACAGATAGTAAGTTTTGAAAAGAGAAGTAAATGAAACTAAATTAAACTACTACAAGATGTAGTCTCATTTTCTCTTTTATATTCTAAACTTGTAAGCCTTCAAAGCTCACTTTTCACATGAGCTGGGAACGACAGACATGTTTTCTTCACCATCATTAAAGCCCGCCGCAGTGACCTCATTGTCCCTTTCAAATTTCAAAGCTCTTCTGAAATTGGTTCATCACAAAATCCATCTCCACCAATCACAAACAATCTAAATCAAAATGAGATTCTCCAGTGTCGCTACAGATAATATCCTTGTTCCTAGAAGAGGAAAATAGATGTTCATTTTAGGTATAATTTAAAGTCAATTATCCTGCACACAACCATATCCATCTGAATAAATTTTACTAAGAACCATGTTCTTTACTTCTTCAAACAACACACTTGCAAACCAATTGCAATGATCATATTACATCTCAAAATGTGTCTTATTCTATTAGAAAATGTAATATTCAATTAATGTGAAATATTTTAAGATTAACTGAATGTGCATTGGTGCATTGCTCAGTGCATCGCCACGACACCCACTGCAAATCTCACAGTAACATTGCACTCTCTATCACAGTGAATAAAAAAACATATATATGAGGACAGCAGGGAGAAGTCTCATATTCAGTTATATTATCATTCTTATCACAAAGTGAATCCAACAATGTAAATAGGTACTGTGGTGCAAATGCACTCAGTTGCCAGTTTATTTTGGTATGTATATATATATATATATATATGAATATACTGAATTGAATTGAATTGTTAGAACTGTTTTAGAGAGGTGTTGGTTCAGCTGTGTGGTCATTTTGGAGTACAGCTGTTGGACTGTATTTAGTTATACTGACAGATATTACTATTATTTTGTCCACCAAATTTATATTAGTGAGGGTACGCTAAAAACAACAACAGAAAAGCAACGAGCCTTCCCCCATGTTAATCTTCACTGGCTCGTCCGTCACAGTTCTGCACCAGGTTATTTTTGGTCTCTTAGGTTTCCTGGAAGACCAAAAATAAACAAAGAATAAAAAACAAACAGTATCTCTAAATGGTTAACTTTTTGGGATATTTCATGTGATTACTATTGAGGCCTCCCTTGAGGATTATGTCCTCTTTCGAAAATGAAAACAAATATCCACACAGGCCACATCTGTCTTTCACAGTGGTCCTAAAGCAGATGTTTCACAGATAGACTCTTCACCGACATCTCCCAGTGGATTTCAGTGCAGACACACATCACAAAGAGAGCAAACACTGAAGTGTAATGTCATTAGAAATTTATTGCATTCAAGATGACATGGAGAAAAGGTGTGAGTGTTTGAGCAGACCAGGGTGGTTTGTCTGGGAATCCTGCAAGATCTCAAATGTGCAACAATGTGTTGATGAATTGGCATCCTTTAATTGTTTCACTTGTTTTGTACCGCTTAGTGAATGTAATCCATGAAAGGACTTTAAATAAATCCTCACTCCACACATATCTACATCTAAAACCACACTCTACAGATAATCTTTAAACACCAGATCTCATTATCTGATCACACATACCCGTGTGAGTTCTCATACTCACACACAGTGGGACTCACACCATATGAGTTTTCCATATAGAGTTTTTGACAGTGTTTGGATGCTGTGAATGTTTATATATGGTACATGTCAGCTTTTACAGAGAATTGGTCACAGGAAATTCAAAGGCAAATGTGCGTAGTGAATGCATTTACACACAAGCACATACAGTACTCACACACACTCATGCAAACACTCTTTGGTCTCTCTTTGCATCCAGTTAACCCCTAGAGCCATTTCATTAATGACCCTCACAAGGTCATTGCGTGGTCAGTAAAGATACAGAATGAAACACACACATTCTCTCTCTCCTAAAGAATTAGGCTTTAAATCTTACACCACCACTGTAAAGGTTTATCTCAGATGTAATCAATAGTGTGTGACTTTCATTACCTTTGTCGCTGGTAATATAATCACATCATAGCCTGAGACAACTGTAGCACAATTCTCTGTCATCGTAATCACCATCGTAATTGTTACTGATGTAAGTTGATGGATATTTAAAGCACAGGGAAGCACTACACTCATCCTTTGAAAGATCAATTATTTTGAAGATCTGTTGCAAGACCTGTAATACTGATCCAATTACATGGGTGAACAGACTATGGCAATGTTGTGCTGTATGTGTATTCTTTGCATCAAAGAGAGGTTAAACATGTCGTAGAGGACAAACTCCAAAAAATTGATTAATTAACTAATTAACTTTTTTTTTTAATGACTTGATCCAGCCATTTTCATTCATTCATGTCAGTGTGGAGGACTTACCGTATGAATCATAGGTAAAGTAAGTTTGCACTTAGTTTTACTCTGCATTAATAATGGATAGTATGTTCAGTATGTTCAGTATGTTCAGACAGTATGTTCACATTGATATAGTTTCTGGAATAAAGTGAACATGGGTTATATGGAGTTGTGTGAAACTTGATGTTTCGGTTTGACTGAGTTGTTTGTGAATACTTTATGGGCTCCGTTATCAAAGTATTCAGCTGCTTTATTTCAATAAAAGTAAGCAATACTCTGTTATGAGTTAAAGTTTTGCATTTGAAATATTACTTAAGTAGAAGTACTTGAGTGTTATCAGGTAATGTACTAATGCCAGTATCAAAAGTAAAAGTAAGTAAATTTCAAGTACTTATAGATTTTTGATTGTTAAATAATTCGAATGCATCATATTTTATAAAGTGATATCATGTTTTGTACATAAAACTTAAAAAGTAATTAGAACTATAGCTGTCTAATAAATGTATTGCTGCCTTGTACCAAATAGTACAAAGAAAAATACCAATGTAACTCACAACTCACTTCACAAATGATCTGTCGTTCTGCATAATAACTGTTAGCATGAATGTTTCTTGTCTAATCAGACATTTTGGTGTGTTGTTTCACACTGGCAGAAGGTGGTGGTAGTGGTGAAAAGTGGAGTCGTCCATTCTTTATAGTATCTTTATGAAGTGGTGGCAAACACTGCATTGAGTAATAATTCTCTGCTGTGACCAGTGCAGAAACACTGAAAAATGAAGCATTAAATTGAAATTTGATTGGAATTATTTGGTAAAAAAACATACTTTAGCTGGAGAATTACAAATGCAATGCTATTGGTTGATGATTAATCTGTTTCCCAAGACTTCAAGAGAGTGTAAAAAAGAAACAATGATCTGTTTGTCGTGTGAATTAGATTAAAGAATAGGCTACTTTGCTAAAAAATACAGTTTGTGTAAAAAATCCTCAGCCAACTGTTAGCCCTGGGTTAAAATAACCCCAGGCGAACCCAGGCTTAATCTGTGTGTGCTGTGTGCAAAGCTCTATTATGGCTGCTCATTATCTATCAATCATTAGACTAAATTGCATATCAATTCTTATAATTGATACTAACTGGTAATTGGTTACTATGAAATCCATGTTATTCTGCATGACTTATTATAAATTCATTGAAAAGCTGTCCATTCTGCTGGCGTGAGTTCATGCGAGTTCACATGAGATTAACCTGTCATGCACTGCTGTGCACATTAGTTCCCGTATGGATTTGGGGGTATATAGGGCCTTGGTCAAATTGACATGCAATAAATTTCCATGACTGAGTTACTGAGGAGGGGTCATGAGGCCGTCTGTACACTCAGGGAACTGAACTCATCCAATCGAGGCTAGAATCGCACAGCATCCCAATACATCTGCCGTCTGAGTCATCAGTCAACGTATGGCACAACAGCAAATCAGCAGCTGTGCATCAAGGTTCGTGTGTAAGGCTGAGGAGTTTGTTTTCTCAGAGGACTTTTCTCTCTCTCTTTCTTCCATTCTGTCTTTCTGCAGTTCAACCACAGTGCACTACCTTTGATACATTTCAAAGTAAATCATCCAGTGATGATGCCCAACAAAATAATTACAGGCATGAAAGCAAAGCATATTACGGATTGCCATGAAAGTCGTGAGTCATCAGAAGACATTTTCTTCCAAAACAGATGTGTTTTTAAGGACAGAGATTAGCAGCATTTTTTTATCATTAAGGAAAAATAACAAGTATCGCGTAGTTGTGGAAGCCATTTGCCTTGTACGTTGCTCTATGTGAGAGACATGAGGTTGAATCAGCTGATTGTGGTGTTGGGATTTAGAGAGTGATTATATTTGACATCCTGCTAACAATCCCCCTGTTGGTGAAACCATTTAAAGGTACAAATAGCAAGATGTTTCACTTTTAGCTGGGGGCATATAACACAATAATAGCATCAGCTGTCAGCCATGAAGACACTGTGGGGAAAGCAAGCATTCAGCTCGATGGATGAGCTGTTGAATCAGGGGAGGCTAAAACACAAAGATGGAGAAAGTGTAAAGAAGAGGGGAGCTAGGGGACAGAGAGGACTGGGTGAAAAGAAGGTGCCTTTCAGTTTAATTAGTGGTGGCAAATTAATTAGCAGCAGGATGTGAATTAATTAGTGTTCCAAAGGCAGTTTAAAGGCAGCGCCATAAGGAGCCACTGTAGAGGTCCCATAGGGCTTTACAGTTTGTTGCAGCCCAAACATTATCCTATTAATTAGCAATTAAATGCTTCTTGAATCCGCCGTTCTATCATTTTCTTTCTCTGTTTTTCTTACTCTGTATTATTTTTGTCTCTGTTCACACCTTCAAGAGATAGAAGTGCAACGCCTCCCTGCTGATTGATATCCATAGTAAAAGTCCTCGTTGCACCGTATTACACATTTGTGCAACTCACTAAATATGTTTCTCTTCATACACACAGCATTGCAAACGGTTACCCTGAGGGTCTTATTTCCCCATCGACAGAAAGCTAGCTTAAGTTTAGAAGATTCAAGGGTTTTCCAATATTTCTTTCTAAAGATTGGAACTGGAGCGCAGAACATTGCACTATTTGATATTCTCATTGATCTTTAAAAACCATCTCATTTCCCATGCTCTCCTTCCTGGCTGCTGCTTTACAGCCAACATAACCAGGTTGGCGTGCATGCATGGGTCAGTGCACAGTGTAAAGAGCAGTCTCTGCATGCTTTGGTTTTCACACACAAAATGATACTGCTTTTATTGAAAAGGACTTCTCACATTTTTTGCTTTTGTTTCACGTATCAGCCTCCTTTTCTTTCGGCCACAATATCAAACAATGTGGAATTAATTGGACACACAAATACGAACGAAAAGGAAATATCAAATGGAAGTGTATAATGATATTCACTGAGGTTAGCAACAGAGAAAGACTCAATTAGACCCAATGATGAAGTCATCTTTATGAACATAAGATATAGGAAAGGATCCTCCGCAGTCTAGATACTGGTGATAATGGTAAGGTATGTAAGTGAGTAAAACCTGCATGTGAATTATTGAATTATTGAAATCCTCAGTATCCTCAGTATCCTTGAACATCCTGACAGTAATGGTGATGGGGAAGTGATGGGCTGCAGAACAGCTGGCCTGAAAGAAAGAATGACAGAATAATTATTAAGGGCGCAAGTTTTGTTTCAACATTGGAGGGAACACGTATTAACTTTGAGCATTAATAACTTTATTTCCTGCATTCTGGGGATTTTTTTGTACAAATGTCTACCCTTTCTGCAATAATTTAAAAGGGGAATTGGCATGAGACAATTTAAAATATAAAAATATAATGGATGCACTAAGGCTGTCAGGCATTCTGTATTGCTTCCAAATATGTATTCATCTGTAGATCAGCTTGTCTCATATAAAATCATCCCTGCTGAGTCAGCAAACATGTAGGCGTGATTTAATATTCCCTCCTCTTTTTTGTGTTTTGTGTGGGGAAGTTACCTCTTTGTACAAGTTGCACCTGCTCACGTCAATGATAAATTAATCCGTTTTCATTTATTTATAAACCCGTGGACTTCAATAGCTCCTGTGTTTCAGCAAGTTTTCTGCTCATGTTCAAACATTTTTGCACACGAGTTGCACATGATTTGTAACGTGTAACATTATATTTTAAAATGACGTGTATCTGAAAAGTGTCCCGGCTCTTCCCGGGCGTCAACAGCTCTAACTGCTAACGTCAACGTGCTAACATGCTAACACTGATAATGCTTCGGCATTAATCACAAAATACATCCCATGTAGGTGGGAATGTCCTAAACCAAAGTACTGGACAACAAACTGAAATGTTGATCTGATGATGGCGCTAGATAAACAGTTAATGGATGCAGCTCATTTGTGCCAACTCAGCAATAGAAAGAAAACGGTATACCCTGAATAACCATAATAAAAATATCCTTCTTCTTTTTTTATATGACGTTGTTTAGCACTTGTAGTGCCAGCGAACAGGATGTGCACCACCCATATTCATCTATCTTTCAGTGCAGAAATACCAGGTTTCATACTCTGTGGGTGGAGATTGATTTTCTGTCACCAGTCAGAAAGTTCTGCTAGATGAAGTGGATGCAAGAGTCTGGGAAATTTATAGAAAATTGCAAGTTCACATCTTCATTGATTTGCTCTCCAATGCAATGATGTTAATATAGTGTGACACTTATATTCGTCATAACAAATATAGGGGAAATAAACGTCACTACAACCTCCAGCATTTGTTTATAGCAACAGACCTTACAGTGTGTATGTTATTTAATGTTCCATTTGTAGATCATTTCAAGGTCCACTTAGTGTACAATTCATTACTCGTCTCTCTTTTGCCTCGAGGTCTCTTTGCTGTCTCAGCCATGCTAACATTTTGTATGTGTGTGTGTGTGTGTGTGTGTGTGTGAGTGTGTGTGTGTCTTTCTTGATGATTGCTCTCTGTGGCCCCACTCGGCCCCGCAGCAGGATAAGCATCATCCGTGCTGGGGTTGGATAGTTGAATCTGTTGTCACTTTCTGTTTTCTTCTCCTCTTCCTGACTCAACCTGAAGAAGCGGTGCACCCTGTGCCCTTCATGTCGAGACGTGATTGGTGGCCCAAAAGTAACGGTGCAGTCATTTCCATGGGAACCAAGACAGTATAAACGGGAGAGGATGGGGCATCCAGTTTTCTGAGATGAAACAATTAGAACCATGAAACTACTGCCATCTGGTTCTTGTTAATATGATCTTTATTAATTTTGAGTAAAAGCTTCAAATAAATCTCTAAATGAAAAAGATATATATAGAAATCAGTATCAAAAGTAAAGTTAATTTGAAGTATACAGGCCACCTGTTCAAGCCCTGTTCAAACTGTAATTGTAACAGCTTCTCCGCATGGAGCTTAGCTCAGCCTCAGGCTACATTGTTTCCAGGCAGACAGCTCATCAAGATGAGAAATGAGTGTCGGGTGGTGAACTAACCGAACTTAGCATCAGGACTAACAATACACTTTCTGCCTCGAGGCATAAACTTGCAGTATTGTAGCTTTTCATTCCTAATGTGGCAACTCTCTGCTGACTTTTGGAGAAAGTGAAAAGCAAGCGATTTTTGTTTATTTATCCTTTCTGGATCACAGTCAATTTGTGAAAAAAACTCAACAGGCTTACATTCAAGCATCTTGTCAGCAAAGTATTGTAATGGCTGACTCTCTTCTGGGTCCTCAGATTTCTAAGACGGAATACAGATATAGCAATTAATTTTAAGTTAAGTTAATGAGGAACAGCTGTCACTCACTGCCCCAACTCAGGAGTGCGACTTTGTGACATTACACTGATACAGTTCAAACCCTCCTGTGGCAACAGACTTCCTTCTGGTCATCTCTCTCCCCTGTGTTATGTAACATCAGACTGGGGCTGACCATTGATTCTTAAAGCTGAATGTGTGGAGTCATGGGTGCTGCTCATCCCCACACAGCTGTCACCCACCCATCGGCGACAGCGGCCCCTGATCAATGTCAGTGACACCGCATGTGCAACATCGCTACAACTTCCACCTTTTGCTCATTTAGCACTAACGTACACCAGGGGAAAACTCTGGGGCGATCGATCTTAGATGCTGTTTCCTGATTCAGGGATGCTGCTGTGTGCAGTTACAGTACTTGTAGCTCTGAGACAGCGCACAGGCTAACATTTGTAAATACTACCAGTGTCAGGATGCATCACATTCAGAAGCAAACAACTTTTCTTCTAAAAATTAGGTTACTACTACTTTGCAAAGGCAAATCTTTTTTGAAAGATACGTAATGTGATCATGTTGTTAATCAACTTAATGAGGAAACGTGTTGATGACTATCTGCAAAACATTCATTGGCAAAGGTATTGAATTTGTTTTCTCCCCTACGCTCATAGCTCTAAACCAGGATTAATATTTTTATGGTTACTTACAGACAATTCAGTGCAGTTGGTTAGGGAAAATTGTGATTTTGTTTAAATGCTGAAAAGGTCAGCCCTGACTTCAAGTATAAGAACCTCAGCTCAAATGTTTTAATTGCCTAAACCTAACCACATGCAGGACAGCATCTCTTAATTCAGCAAATACCCCAAAACATCCAGTGTGTCCAGGAGTTATGACTCTTGAGCTATAGAGGAATTAGTGTGAAGTTTTGGGGCCAAAGCCCACATATCTTTTCATTTCAGCGCTTGTTTCTTTTAAGCACGACAACAAATGCTTTCAGCCTATAATGAATCAGTTATTTCAACCTTGGAAATAATTGATGCAGATCTGAAAACACTTCCATGTGTCATTCTAGAGGGCAAATAAAAATTCAGTTTTTTTGTTTGTTTTTTTTTTTATATATTTTGTCATTCAATGTGGACGGACTTACTGACAAAAAACTATTTTGATTTAGTCATTTCTTGGTGACAAATTTAAGCCTAATTTTGTTTGTTTATAAAAAACACTCCACAGGGCACCTTTAATAGTAAATGAATGAACATGCTGCGTGTATGCGTATGTGTTTTTATATGCAACATTATTTATATGCAGCCTGAGAATCCTCATTAAATAAGGCTGAAAAAACTACAGAGGTGCCAGGCCACCAAATTTGAGAGATTGGAGGGGATAATAATACTGGATAGGAGTCAGCAATAAATCACAGACTGATAAGGTCAGCTCCTGAATGATGATTGTAATAATGTGATGAGTTCCAGCCATGAGCCATGACTTTTCTTGTCTTGGGCATAAAACGGTTAGAGGGGAGCTCATACCCACACATGTCCTGTGGAACGATGGTGTAAATACTGTACATGTTTGTGTTTGTGTGTGGGGGGGTCTGGTGCATCTTTATGTGGATTTGCATGTGCATGACTGAGCGATTGTGCACTTTGGATAGGTTTACTGAGAAAGCTCAGTTTGGCAAGCCATCCGCCTTTCCCATTCCCTCCCAGCCAGGAAACAATAGCTCTTCTGCTAAATATAGAACGTCTGCATTTTACCTCACTCTTCTTTCTCACTCTGTCCCACCTCTAACACACAAAGCACACTTTCTTGTCTCTCTAATAAATGACTCATCTTCCTCACTCTCCCTATTTCCACGTTGCAATCTCTCATTGTTTTAGCAGTGATAAAAGGGAGGCTCACAGGATGGTAATAATCAAATAACAGCCAAATAGTTAGTGTGTGAATTCAGCACATATATTTAGCCTTTGGATTGGAGCAGTTCTTTTCGGTCACCAGGCTGAATCCCCAAGGCTCACTGACTTACCTTCTCACATATCCTTTGTTGTAACTCATGGCAAGATATCTCATAAACTGCTACTCAGCAAATATTAATGTCAGACTCAGTGCTGAATATGAATCATTTTGCCAAACATTCACTGTTTCCATAATGAAGCAAAATTTCAAGGCAACTTACTGCACTAGATTTTTGAGATTTGAGGCCAACTCAAAGTTTTTTTTAAAAACACCCATTTCCACAAACAAAGCCATTTCAATTTCTTTTCAACAAACATTAAAGAAACACATGACTGTATCATTCAAGATGGAATCATGCAAGCTTGAGCTGAGAAAACCGCAGAACACACACACATAGGATGACTGCAAGGACAATGACAAATAAAAGGCAAATTAGTTAATTTACTTTTAATGGATCTATACAACAAAATATTTTCCCACACTTCAACAGTGTACTGTGCACGACCACACTGCCTTCTATTTAGGCTCTAGTGTGTAGCACTTTCCCATGCACTGTATTTACCATCTCTCTCGCACTCACTGACTACTTGCTCGTGGACTGCGAGGAGATATTCCCTGAATTCAACAAAAAGTTTGTTTATTTCTCATTTACAATTTTTAATTTAATACACTTTTTGTGTACATCAAGTTACAGTCTGCTTGTTGTCTATTCTGTGTATTTCCTGAAAAAAAATTCACAGCCTTGCCTTCTGAAAATTGGAAATAAACATAGCGATTCTGCATGTGAACATACCTATCTAGAACATGAGAGAGGGTTGTGGTTGGTGGAACCTCAGTACACCTTTTCCCAGTGAGACTGACCACGGAGCAGCACCAGCTTCACAGGACAACAGCTGTAAGAATTTAGCATTTGGAAATAAACAAATTAGTTGTTATACATTTAGTGAAGAATATGCAGGGTCAACTTTGTGAATGTAAAAATGCACAAATGTATTGAACACTGTGGGGGGGGGGGGGCTTGTGCGGGTATACACCACAGACTTTATAAAAAAGGTATACACTCACACAGTTCCCCTTCGAGGGGAACAAGACACTGCGTCGGTGACGACACTATGGGAACGCCTCTAGGCGTGGCAGGGCTGAATGCGAATGAAAACTACTCCAATCCTATTGGCTTAGTGAGAACGGTAGCATGTGACGGCGTAACCATAGGCGTATATAAGCATGCCGGCACATAAGTACATTAGCCTTTTCTATTCAGCTTGGTTAATGTGGTTAGTGGAAAGCTCCCGCGTCCTGGCTAAAGAAGTGAACCTACCTGGAAGTTGCAGTGTGTCCTCAGAGTTGAACCAGTTCTGGAGATCTGTCTCCCTGCCCGCGCTTGATCACGGTAGGAGAGTCTCCTGAGCTGTGTGTTGCTTGTCTGGGCCTGCCGCATGCACGGCAGCTCTCGAGAGAAGCTGTTTGTGACCATTGTGAGGCCCTGCCCATGCGGTTACTGAAGTCCCGTATGGCTCTTTTCTCTGAGGACGGCCAGTTACGCTCTCCCCGTGGCGCAAGAGAAAAAAGCGCAATCGCTGAGGCGGCTCAGCGGTTTCAGTCATGGGGATCGCAGCAAGATCGGCTGGAGGATTCCGAGACGGCTGATGCCCGTTCTCGTCCTTTATCTGCTAACTCTGACTCCCCTCATTCCCGTTCGGGAGCCCGTTCTCGGCTTCTTCCGTTCGGCGAGGCGAATGCACTCTGGCTCTGAGGAGC
>JAPMOB010209031.1:1004-22612 GCA_029875015.1 Lepomis gibbosus
CAAACCTTTGAGCAAGAGTTTAAACTGGCCTATTGAAACCAGTTCCTTTAATTTCCAGAATTTTTGTAAATTGTTCCATGAAGTGGGGGCAGAATAGTGAAATGCCACCTTACCAGCTTCTGTGCGGACACTTGGTACAGACATTAGCAGTGAGTCTTGTGAGCGTAAAGAATACAGTCCAGCCACTTTTGGTTGAATATATTCACACAGATATGAGGGGAGCAGACGCAGAATACCCTTATAAATGAACATATATAACATATATTTTGATGTTATCATTAGAAAACTAAATATAAAAAATAATTAGGCAAGTTCCTTCCAGTCTCCCCTACTTTCTTTTCCAAGTATTACAACAATACCCAGCATCCTGTCACTTTGGATCCATCTTCCTGTTATGATACATACACATGTATGCCCGACCTAAGGTCCCTGCCTCTGTGAGGCTAAAGGTTTTTCCAAGTAAGAATGGACAAAAAATAAAATGATACTCTAGTATCAAATCAAACAATTACAGTTTCTAATTGAGAGGGGAAAAAGCATAATTGGCAAAACTAATCAGCTAGTCAGCACGTCACATGTGACCCCTCTGTGACGCAGATGCCCAGATTTGCTTACTGTCACATTTTAAATTATTAGAAGCTCTCTCGTTGGGAGCTGCACAAACATTTGCTAAGTCATCCAAATGGCTTTAATCTCATCAGCTCATCAATCATAAGTTATGCTCGGTGATTTGACAACTTGTCCCACTGCCAGCAGGTAACGTTTTAAGTGATTTTAGTGATAATTGTTGTCCACAGAAATTATTTAGCATTGCAGTGATTATCAATACACTCGCTCAGTGTGTGCTCAGCGCACTTATTGTAAGCTCCACATAGACTTTACTTCCTACCAAAAAAAGTGTATGTGTCCAGGGTTGCAGGAGGCGGAGGCTAACTAAGACAGGTCACTTCAGATTAGCCTTTATGGGTAGAGGCATTGCAGAAATATCATATGTTGACATATGATGATGCTGATAACAGTTTCTTGGCCACACAAGCCTGTGGAGATAAAAAGAAAAGATCCTGTGTTTGTCCCGCTGCCTCAATCCTCTCACCTTAATGTTTTCTTCGAAGGAGGCTGTTCAGGCTGGTTGTGGGCAGAACCCACTGCTGCGTTATGTAATGTTCCATGAATAAATGGCCTGAGGTGGTGTGTTAAAACCTCATCTCAGGTTACAGGTGATTTGTTATATTAAACATTTTCTTCAGGGAATTAAGCCTGCAGAAATTTAACCAGAACTCCATATGATTACTTAAATACTGTATTTATGCATAATCATTTGTATGTGTTCTAGGATCACTTGCTCTTGTTGATGTGTATACTTGTAGGAGATAGTGTACTAGGGAGTGGGAGAGGACTGAGCGTGTGTCACAGCCACACTGTGATTCACATGTTATTTTTTTCATCAGATCACACATCTTTCCACAGCTCCCACCTTCTTCTAGTGTTGCTATTGCTGTCAGTAGGCTTGGCAGGTCTGGATAAATACATCACCGGTGACCTTTGTTGTGTCAAACAAACAAGATTTCCCTCAGATATTTCCACAGCTTTGGACAAAACTACATTGGATAAATGAAGACTTGAAGGTCACACATGCCAGCGGATTCCCTGATACAAGTTTTTCCTCGAATTATAGGAGATTTAAGCTGAAGTTTTGGATTTTTTTTTTTTTGATCAGGGAAGTTGTTGAGTCTCAAAGGGTGATAAACGTGTCACCAATTATTTAAATTGAAATGAAATGTTTTAATCATTGTAAATACTTAAGCAGGCATGACATCATTTCTGGAGATCATTAAAAGGCCTTGAATGTGTTAGTGGAAGTGATCAACTTGTTTCATCAGATGCTCTCTGAAGTGGAATGAGGTATAAAGACTTTCATCTTTCATAAAGAGCTGTAATGGCTGTGTACACATTCAGCAGAGGAAGACACTTTTAAAGACCCTGGAAAATAGGGCTCATGCAAAAACACTTCGGTGAATTAGATCCTCCATCTAATTTTAAGGGAGTGAACATATATGTAGCTGTCTAAAAGTGGCTGATGTTTTGGGTGTGATTTGGTTAACTGCATTGTTGGCTGGTAGTCGTGGCATAAATTTGCAATAAATGAATGAGGAATAAGTGGTAACATGTGAGTGCAATGGCAAATCAAGCCTTCATTTGTCTTTAGTAGTGGGATCAATACACTATGCTGCAAGGTAGGGCAAAGACCTTCGATCAAATATGTGTTGCCCGCAGAACTTCAAAAAAACAGTTATTGGAGTGGAGCAATGACTCAGAACGCACTGATGACTCACAAGATATTATTTAGTCATTGTAATAATAAAACGTGAACTATCAGATGACATAGATTAGAGATTAGATAGATCATGAATGCTCTACTAATGTGATTTCTTTCATTTTATATTTTAGACAGGGTATATATTTCACCTAGAATGAAGGTGGTGTATTGCCAGTTACACATAAGAAAGCACAATTGTTCTTTCAATGAAAAATAGATGAAAAACATTGCTATTCTTAGATCCACAATGAGCTTGAAGGTGAGGCACACTAAAGAAAATCAAATCTGTATTTTGTAATTTCGCCAGGAATTTGGTCACATATTCTATCAGCACTAAACTACAAAAATGTCAATTGACTTACAGGCTTGGCACATGGCATTTGATACAAATGCATTTTAAAGACAATAGTTTATCAGTCGAATCCGATATTCAGAAGTGTTGTTTGTGATATGACACAGTAGAGAGCAGAGGGACCATTAAAACACACATTTTTACTAAACTAGCAGCATGTAGGGATGGCAATGCTGGCCTGTGGATCCACATATTTGGTCCAGACTGAAATATCCCAACAACTATGACCAAAGCATGACATTCCTATAAGCTTGAGCTGTACCTTGTGTTTAGTCCTAATTAGCAAATTTTAGAATGCAAACATGGTAAATAAAGCATGGTAAACATTATGCCATCAGCATGTTGACAATGTGAGCATGTTAGCATGGTGTTACCATTTACCTGAAATACAGCCTCCCAGACTCATACGGCTGTAGACTCTTAGTAGGCTAATGTAATAAAATCCTAGTCTTCACCCTGTGACTCTCTGAGAAAGTTCTCAAACACCACATTAGGTAACTTTGAATTAGGCCATGGTCCCTGTCCTCAGGTGTCAGCAGTGAAAATGAAGTAATCTACCTTGAAACAATTCTTATTAACTCCTAATCTCTCCACAATTTGCCACTTCTCTTACTCTGCTGTCTACAGATGCTAGCTCTTAAAAGTGAACTGTTGGTATTCAAGGTATGCCTCCAGCATACTGCCAGCAGAGTAAGTGCTCATCAGAGCATTCATTTTGAATTTGACTTTGGCCTCATTCCCTGTTTTCTGTGCATCAGCCTGCAGAACAATTATGGTTTTTTATTATCACAAAAAACATCTCCGTTTATTAACTGTGAGAATTTTTGTTGGCACACAATGCTGCTTTTATATTACTTTTTTTCTAGTAGTTGAAAACCTAAAATTCTAAATAAAAGTTCATGAAGATCCCACATTAAAGCCACAAGACAAGCTGTTATTGAATACATAATATGTAAACTTTGTTCTAATAGAATCTTTTTGACCAATATTAATCTGAGGCTTCTGATAACTATCCCATTTGTAGTATAATAAAGGCTCTGAAATTGTTACTTATACGCATAACACCCATTAAATTCTGTGCTCTAAAGAAATCTGTGCTTTGAGTTATTTTCCTTTTATTTGGCATTGCTTGACTGCACTTTGTAGGACAACTACAAGAGAACATGATGAAGCTCCATCTCTGAGAGGCACTGTAGAAGAATGAGACATCTTAAAAATCAAACATGGTACACTTTATTCATTCTTCAGTTGCAAAATGGTGGATGCCCATCTGTCCAGTCTTCCAACATAGTGTTTAGTAGTTCATAGCTATATAGATGCTCAATGAAGGACCCTGTTGTGACACCCATCAGCCTCTGAGGTCGCAGATTGCAGAATGAGTCATCGGGCTCTGGTCCACCATCAGCCTGCTATGTCTCTAGACCTGGCACGCTCTGCCAGTCAAATGAACCTTGTGAGGGTTACTATCCTGCTCCACAGCCAGATAAAAAAAGTTGAATTGATGGCAGCGTGAAGCAGGATGTGTGGCAGGCATGGTCTAAACAGCTTAAGAGCATGACATGGATGTGGACAGCAAAACAGAAATGTTAGGAGGTGGTTGCTGAGTACTTTTTTCAGATGGCGTCTTGTGTTACCCATCCCCGTCAACTTTGTCGGGTCTCTTTCTCTTGCTGTCTTTTTCATGTTCTTGTGGTGACAGCTGACACCTGTTGGTTCTATAATTCACTGTTTCACTTCATCCCTCTGTTTTCCTCTACCTGTCTCTCTTGCTCTCCTGTTATCATGTCACAATTCCATGAGAGGGAACTCTGCCCTGACCATGGGGTGATTTTTGGGGGGATGATAAGCCCTTTCGCTCGTCATGCTGCTCTATGGCAATGCCCCTGGAGCTCTAGTGCTCATGTCACATTTTCCATAATCACATACATCCACAGAAACACACTACACACCAGCATCCATTTCCAAAAACGTCTGGAAAAATGCTACATGAATTTCCACATGTGCACAAGTGACATTTAACGTGTGAAAACACGTGAAAAATGTGGACACAGCATTGCACATGTTAAATTGTTAATTTGCACATATAACATGATTTTGGAGAATTTCCGTGGTGTAATGTGTGAACTCTATGTAAATTCCCATGTGAAAGTGGGAATTCATTTGAAACTTATGGGATTACATGTGAAAAACATAAAACTCAGGTGCACTCCGTGTAAACCGTGAACATGTGAAACTCTTGTAAAACATGTAAAAATCTTGCATACAGTGTAGATATAAATTACGGTGTAGTTTTTGCCACAAATCACACCCCAATATGTTTTAGTAATTACACATATGTAGTTAGAATTACAAGAATGTTGCTTTATGATTGTTGTTCAAATGTTGTTCAATGTTATTGAATTTCCAGTCCATTCTTTTACAACATATGTTTGCATGCTATGTAATCAGTATATGGACATAATCTTTTCTGTACAAAAAAGTGCCTTGAGTTGCTGTGGTAGAGGGCAGCAGGACCTGAGACTGCCCCACTACTGTCTGGAGTCGGCCAGTCTGGGCTCAGGCAAAACTGACCACACCACTTAAAGTTTTAGTCCTGCTCATTTTAGAACGTTTTGTGCAAACTCATTGTCGTGTCTTGCAAAAGAATAACTGACTCTTAGCAGAACCAAACTCTGACTGAATCTGGTGTATTTTTGGGCTACAATACTCTACTGTGGACCAGCTGTGCATGGATTGGCTGATGATCCAGCATGGGGCCCATACATTGTCTGGACTGGTCCTCACAGAGGTTGCTGCTGGAATGCGTTTCTGAGCAGCAGTTTCTAAACATTGTCGACCTTCGGCGTCAAATATAATAAAATAGTATTTCACTCTAACATTGATCAGGCACAAAGTCTGGCAAGCAACCAAGACACAGACAGACCAAGAGATGCACTGTCCAGCTGGTTTAGCAAGACAGACAGACTAGAGAGAGATTCACTGCAAGCCAGCACATTAATTTAAGATTACTGTTATTTGCTGACATCAGAGTTTGAGAGGATATAATACAAGTTTACTTGACTGCTATTCCCACAATTCACCTTGAGTTTTTTCTCTTCTCGTGCCCAGAAGGACAGTCCCTTCTCTTCCTCTCATAAAAGTTGAAAACACTGACACCTGCTTTGACAAGAGGTGGGGCCTTCCTTAATTTTTGGGGCCATATGCAACGTGCATAGTGAGGTCTATCATTCTATCTATAGACGTACAGACTTATGTGGGCAAAGAAAAACTCCCAAAATCTCTTCTAAGGGAAGAAACTTTAGGAAGGACCACATTAGTGAGGACCCCTTACCATTTATGCTTTGTGGCAGGGCACATTATCTTGCTAAAAGAGGCACCTGCCAACAATGAATACCGTTTTTAATGACTGGGTTTACTTGGTTTGCAACAATGCTTAGATAGGTGATACGTGTCAATGTAACATCCCCGTGAATGCAAGAACCCAAAGTTTCCAGCAGAACATTGCCGAAAGCATCACACTGCCTCCACCGGCTTGTCTTGTTCCCATAGAGCATCCTAGTGGCATTTCTTCCCCTCTTGGCCATCCATGTGATGTAAAAGAGCACAGTTTTGGAGATGATGATCTGATCTTGTCCAGCCATCACAATTTGTAAATCCTTACACTTGCCCTTGACACTACACATTTTCCCTTCTTCTAACACATAGACTTTGAAGGCACAATGTTCACTTGCTGCTTAAAGACCTTTTAACACAGGAAGCGATTTACGCGCCTGTTAATTCATTTTCAGTGATAAGCTCGTGTAGGATGGGAGGCGCAGGCATTGCGACAGGCGTAACGACAGCCGTAGCAACAAGCGGGCGTGTACCCGTGAAACTGTCACGGTTGTGCTTGTCTCACGCACACGCCTGCCCCTGCCAAAGTTTAATTGACTTGAACTTTTTGTTGCCTATGAGACGCGCAGCACAAAAAGAAGACTGATGAGAGACTGATCCTTGCCGTCTGTGACTTCCCTGAAATATATAATTGTTCACTGAACAGTTAACCGGAGGGCGTTTGCTTGACTAGATTTATTAGCTATGAATGAATAATATATATAATATAGCCTATCAACTAACATTACTTAGCCTATAGTTTTACTCTAAGCTAGGCTATAAAGGAATACAGTAGTGCACAGAAGCCGTTGCCGTGGTTATTATCTATTAACTGCCTTCTTACTCGCAGAGCACTTGTCTCAGTCTCTGTTCACATGAAAAGCGCATAGCGACCCAGTGGGACAAGGCGACTAAGCAGGCGGAGTGTCGCTTCCCATGTGAAAAGGCCTTGATAGAGGACATCCCACCTACTGACAGGTGCCATGGTAACAAGATAATCAGTGTTTTTCAATTCACCTGTCAGTGGTCATATTATCTCTCACCTCTCTCTCTCTCTCTCTCTCTCACACACAAGCATGTCTAAACTTCTTTCTCTCCCGTTTGTCTCAGTTCTCAAAACTATTTTTGTGCTTAGACTCACATACGTTAATTGAGGTTTCTCATGAATAGTTGCTGACCTTACCATGGACTGCCAGCTGGCTCTCAGTCCCTCAGACAGTGAATTGGTTTACAACTGATCTTTGGTCTTTGAATTTCCTCTGTCCAGTCATAGCACAGTCCTTTGGTAGCTCCTTTAGCCCTGCGGCTCTGCGGTACAGATTTAAAATCGCTTTGCCTCAAGCATTTCAACCAGGGCACTACTGCTGTGTATTAGCAGCACACTCTTCACTACTCCTGTTGTGCTCACACTAGTCTTTCAAATTCACCGCACCTGGTTAGCTAAACAGATATTACCAGCGCCTACAAAGTTTTCCCCATACATCCGGATATTATATCTGATTTTCTATTTTCGTGTCAGCTGGTCCGTCACACACTTGAATGAACCAGACATTGTATGATTGTATGGCATTCTGTCACATTTCACTTGTAACTATATGGTGCTTGTGAAATCTTTAAATTATGAAGACTGCACCATCACATCAGACGCGAAATATTTTCAACTTTAAAAAGGGGTCGGACTGCCAAAAAGGTTAAGAATCTCCGACAAGGTGAGATCAAGAACACAAAATGAAAATACAGTATAAGGAAAAATTAACTAAAACAGGAAATAACAAGATTGAGAACCACGACCATAACATTACTTGGTTTTGCAGCGTGGTTTTTAGCTTCCATTATATTTTTGAATATATTCAGACTTACAGTTTTAACATTAATCCAACCTTTTAAACTCTGTACTGTCACTCTTTGCCAACACTATGAAGTTCCTACAATATTTGGTATTTATAAATAACCCTTTGATGAGTTATGCAAACACTTAATTTGCCAAGCAGTCTGTTTTGAGGTGTTTTGATTACACACTCAAAAAAATTAAGAAAGGGTTTTTTGAAAGTGTAGATTTCTCCCAACAGAAATTTGCTCTGCACTTCTTTATTTAAATATTCATTCTCTGCTAAATGTGATAAGACAGCAGATCTCTGAACCACTGCAGCGGAGAGTGTTGGCTAACCCCTCTATCGGTGTCAAAGGCCTAAACTGTCTGGCTGGGACAGGAATAAATTAATATAGTTGTCTCTAACACAGTGTCAGCTCCACAGTACAGCAGTCTCACTTGGTCCTCCTTCCTGCTTGGTTTATCTCCTGTCTGAGACTGAGACTACTTGTCCTCTTACTGACTGATGATTCAAATACTGTTATCTACCTTTCCTACTCAGGCATGTAGTAGAACAATGATATTTCTGAGAAATTTAGCTTAGCTTAGCACAAAGACTGGAAACCGCTAGCCTATCTCAGTCCAAATATACCAAAATCCAGTAATCAGCACATCTACAGCTCAATACTTAGCACAATTTATCTTATCCATCCATATCAAACCCAACAACTCTGGGGGGTTAATTTCTGCACTGGTCAGAGTAACCAGCATCCATGGGAGACACCACAAAGTCACTGCTGAAACTCCTGCACATAACCTCCTGTAAAACTACAAATTGTCACTTTTACATTTTGTTTTTTATTTGCCATAACGTCTGTTCAGAGAAGGTAGATCTACCTGTGCATGCATAATACACACAGACTGTAGCACTAGTCAATGCCTGATGATGATTTTTTATTTCATGGCCTGCTTTGAAAAGAAATGCATGCACAGTTTTCTATTTTCAGCCCAATGCTATTCACAGATCTCCTCAAAACTGTCTATCTAAAGCCAGCTGGCCTCCTATCAGACATCACTTGTTCCCAATGCAAGTAACTACTAATGAGTGCAGACATGCTTTTGTTCACCTCTTACAACAGGAAACCGCCTGCTCTGTTACCGATAAAGTATTTCATCCTTGATCTGTGTCCATGTATGGGCAGAAGAGTTTGTGGAAGTTCATCTGGGATTTCAAACATCTCCTTAGTGCTCCCTCTCTGTCTAATTAAACTTGGACCACCTTTTGCATTTGAATTAGGTTTGACGTTGTGGCAATATTTGTGTTCTCAGAACTAATGAACTGAACACAATAACATGGATTGACGGACAACAATGATTCAGCATCCACTGTTGTGTGTCAGACATTATGACCCATAATAACTTGCAACTGTTATCAAAAATTCATAGCGTAGTCTATTTTTAAAACTGAAGCAAAATGTGTGCTCCAGAATTGATAGCACTCTTGAATACAACATGATGCTCTCCAAGGCATAAAAGACACTGGTGCGAACAGCCTTACACACACACACATCCTTTACCACTTACATAGAGACACACACGCATTATTTCTATCACTCCATAACTATCCTAATAAAGTCTTCACATTGCTGATTAGGTGTCAGGAGTTTGTGTGTGTCTGGTTACGATGACTCATCCCGCCTGCTAACGGTTGGAGGCATCTGAAGTTAATGGTTCCTTTCATCCAATTACAAGTGAATGCAGCATAAAAAAATTTGTTTCTTTGAAAAACAAGCACAAGTTAGAGAGTAATGCTTTCTCTTTATCTGGAATATCTCCCGTCCACAACACATGTACAAAAAGACTACCCTTTTTTTGCAGAGATCTTGTGCTTTACAAAATTATCTGATGACAAAGCTGTAAATTCAGTGTGCACATACAGCTTAAACAATGTGCTTGTCACAGTTACAGCTATTGCTATTATCAACTCAACACACCAGTATGTGTACATGTGTTACAGTTCCCCATCAATAGGAAGCAGCTTTCAGTGTTGGCATGCACCACAAAAACACTCAAAGCTCTTGTCTTGTCTGAGCCTATTCCGTTTTTGTTTATCGCTTTGGTACTTTGGTTAAGTATGTGGTAAAATTTCACAACTTTTAGTACAAAACTCCAAACTCATCACACCACACAACCATTGATTTAAAATATAAGTTTCTTGTGAAATGTCATGAGAACATTTGGTTTACAGTTTTTTTTCTGTTGCTATGGTTTGTGGTAATATTTCACCACTCTTAGTGTGAAAAAACCCCACAACTGATCATCAAAAAAGACCTTTTCATCCGACATTTACTTAGTAGAACGAAAACACGTTAAAACACATGTTTTGCACTGAAGTACATTATGTTTATACAAAGTACATGCAGAATGTGTGTTGAGATTTTCTTCTCTACTGTTAAAATACCTTTTACTATCACTATAGTCATTGTTCCTAATTGAAAAAAGGACTGTAACAGGAAAGTCGAGTTTAATGTGTCATCTATGCATTGCTTACAAATACAGAAGTGCTTTACATCAGTTTAGATTTATGTTTGAGTTTCTTTTTTGTCAGTTTTTCATGTGCAGTATGTTCACAGAGTATTAGAAATGCATCCCCAAGGATCAGAGAAGTAAGAGGAACACAGAGTAAATAAACAGTAGGGCTGCATTTTATGCCTGGATGACATGTTTCACTTCTTATCATCACAGAGGCACAACATACAGTCCTTTTACAAACATGAAAAAAGACTGAAAACACATTTGGCTGCATGTGCACAGTTAGTGCAAAAAGGTAAAAAAAAGACCAAATATAAACTCATCTGATCTTAAGTCAGGTCTTACACTGAGCTGTAAGTAATTCTGTTCACAGTTCACTTTTAGGAATTTCTATAAAGAATACAAAGATGTTTCATTGCTAACCGTCTGTGTACATGGCCATCTTTGATACATTTCAAAACATTTTGCACAACATGAGTGCACTCCAGTGGTGATGCGTGAGACTACATGATGTCCCAAAACTCACTGTAGATGGGAAGAAGCAACGCTTATTTTTTTATTTATGTATTTATAATAGCAAATGAAGACTGTGCCACATATGAAACACATCTGACATTTGCTCTAGCAAAAAACAAAGCTGTTTTTATTCACTTTCACAAGCCAGTTACAGGTTTCATTGTTAATGTAACTCCTTTTAGTCTCCCATGTTCATTTAGTCATCATGACTGCTTTTTGTTTGACTGAAATTCTTATATACGGTAAAAAAAAAAAAAAACGTGCTTAGGGATAGAGCAATCACCTACTAAGAGGATCACCCTCTTGGAAGTTTGATCCCGGTTTCACACTGACTGCATGACAAAGTGTCCTTGGGCAATGTTTAGTTTCTTTCTGAGTTGCTCCGTCATCAGATGAATGTGACATGTAGTGTAAAGTGCTTTCAGTGGTCAGAAGAGGTCTACTTTTATCAATAACTTTGACCGAATGTATCAATAGGCCTTTTTCACAGCAGCATTTGACATTTTGATTGGTCATAGTGGGTAAAGGTAGGCTAATAATAATAAACACGTTATTGGATCTATTAAATGGATCCAGTAGCCGTACTGCTCCAAAGGAAATATATTTTATTGTGTTTTATTTAAATGCATTTTTGGAAGATTATCCAATTCGATTTAAGGTGTTTGTGTTGTTCACAAATTACATGTTGAGGTATTTCTGTTTAGCCCCTGAAGCTTAACATTCACAACACAATAAAACAGGAACAAATGTTAGGGTACAATGGAGAGGACGGATGTGAAGGAACTTAATTGGAGTTTGAATAAAATAATAAAATAAGTGTATGCATATGTGATGAGTGATTTGGAGGGAAATAAATGAGTAAAAGGTGTCAAAAAAGTTTGGTTAGGGCTCTTACTTATTTCAGAGAGAGCATAGGTTTAAATAGTAAACATCATTCTAGTCTATGGTGGAATTGAAGGCAGATTGAGCCCTCACCCTCCAGTACAGCAGGTGGCGATATTTGCAACTGTATAATTGGTTTTATCGCCAAACTACAGAAGAGAAACGACAACAAAAATCAGGAAGTGATACAATTTAGATGTGCCAGTTATGAAGTTGAATCAACCAGTTGGATGTCATGCCGTTGGATTGTTTAGTTTTAAGCTAGCTAACTCACTTTCAGCGTCAAAACCAGCGGCAGCATCAGGCGTATGTAGCTGGCGATCTTAACAAGGACATGGCAGAAGTCCAAGAATAGAGTAGCCTCACTGGGGTAACGTTAGTTAACTTACTAGCTTGTGGTTTCTACAAAACATGATGGGAAGTTGCAAATTAACGCTTGCTCTTCTGACTTTGGGACTGTGGCGACTGTCATGGGTCTGCTTTGGGTGATGCTGTAGTTTAGTTTCTGTCTTGTTTGAGGTTGCGTGAGGTAGTAGAAATGGATGATGTGATCTGCCTCAGCTCGGACAGTGACAAAGACGACTCCGATGTGGAAATCGTCGGCTCGTACTGTAACCTAATGACCAAAGGTGATCCCCTGCCCCTCACAGCGGTGCGAGTAGACGTTGACGCCGTGAACGTCAATGTTCCAAAGGTAAGCAAACAAACATCTTACCCGATAACGTTACTGTTACTAAACTGTATGCTAACATATAACTTTAGTTAACTTACACCGGGAAACAAGAACAGAAAACACTTGTTGACACGTTTGTACCACAGGTAACGTTACAGTCTGCTCACTAGCGCCGCCCTCAGTCAAGTAACTTTAAACTTAAAATATTGATATTTTCTTGCTTGTCAAGGGAAGGTACGTTACCGTAAGGAGAACAGTTAACGGTGACTATATCACATTAATGTAAAACACAGCTAACAGGAATAATTTTCTCTGTCATAAATTACGTTATAGCCAAGCCTAAGATTTTATTGGACTGTCATGTTACCAAAGCACAACCTTAACATCTTATTATTATCTATACTAGCTAAGAAATGTGCCCTTGGCCAGCATAAATCTGTGTGTTAAATAATGTGTCCATTACATTAGTTATTATAGAGCTAGCATGTAACTTAATAATTCTTAATATTATCAAACCTTACTTTTTTCACGGTTAACATTTGCTTACTTTGCTGCCCACTAGGAGTTCAAAAAGGATACATTTTACTATCTCTGATTAGCATTAACACTTTTATACCTTTAAAATTGCGATATTGTATCTTTATTGTTTACTTATATCGCAATACTGAATATTTTCTGGAAAAGGTGTTTTAGAGTTAACATTAGTCATTGATGAAATAACCAAAAAAAACGTGGTAAAATTTTGTTGGCTGTTAAATTAATTCAGCAAATCAGATTAATAACTAATTAAGGTGTAACACTGATACAAAAATCATATTTAAAATATCAAATGTTGCCCTAAAGCAGTGCTGCTCATTGATTTGCAACATTGTCCATAATGGCCTAATACACCCAGGGATATAAATGGGAAAGCTACCTCCATATTTAATGATATGTCAAAACCTCTGACAGTTTAACCTCTGACAACCTTTTCAGGGTACAGTATATTGTCATATTGTCCTACCCTCACCGGAGCTTTGAGTGTAAAAATATATTGACGCTATTAAAAATATAGACATTTGACACAAGCTTGACAACCTCATATACTTTTACCTTATTGGCCAAGACAAAAAAGGCTTTCAGGTATTTTATGGTTGCCTATAAAATTACTACAAAGACCTATGAAAGTTACTTTCATCAAAAACATGTCTTTCATGTGTGCCATGGGCCATTTAAACATATGTGGTTACAATGACTTACGTCTTAAACAGAAAAATAATTATATTCCTTTCAGTTGGCAAGGAGAAATGTGTTATGCATTTATATATACATACATTTTGGACTAACTTTCTTTGAGCAAATCAGAAGCCATATTATTCTTCTCTAGAAAGCTGTATTCAACTACAGCATTTACTGATGTAAATTTCTGTTTATTTTGTCTCTTTTTCTAGCGTTTTATTGACCTCACAGATCCAAAGTGGACCCTTCCGGAGCTGAAGTTGCGTAAAAGAAGAAATTCTACTGCATTGCCAGTGGTAGACTTGACTGAGAGCGACGTAGCAAATGGGACAGAACAGGAGACAGATCATTTGCCACCAGATGACTGTCAAATAAAAAAAGAAACTTCAAATAAAAACCAAACTTCAAACAAACTTGATTTTAAATTACAGGAAAGCTCTTCAAGAGACCCAACTGTATGTGCACTACAGCGGGACTGTGGTGACCTAAAGCCAAAGCAGAGATGTTTGGATTCTCAAACCCAACACCAAAAGCAGACAGACAGAGCACATCATTTTGCACCAGCTGTAAAATTAAGACGATTGCCTTTTCTTGAAACACATGTCACAGAACTGCAAATGTCAAGTTGTTCTGTCCATTTAACCGAAGATTGTAACCAAATGTCACTGTACCTCAGGCAACTAGACAGTAACAATGACTCACCAGAACGCATTAGTAATTTAAGGACAACTACCGCATCCGATAGTCCTCACATAGAGTCTACACTAGATGAGTCTCCTCCTAAGGTGGTGGAAACTCTTATCAGTCAGGAACAACAAGAGAACAATAATGAATTTATGAGCAAACAGTTAAATGCTAAAACATCTCTGTGTCAGCAGAGCCCAGCTGTCTCTCTCTGCTCGGATGCAGGAAGCTCTGTTGCAGCCTCAAAGGAGCACAGTGCTCGTGAAGGTGAGAGGGATGACTTTTGCCGATCTATGCTCATCCCATCTCCAACTTCTCAAGATAAAGCACATGGTTCCATACAAAGAAATGTCCTCTGCTCCAACCTGGAACAAATGGAATTGGACGAAGCACATTCTAGACAAAGCCATCCCTCATTCGCCCACTCTCCTACAATTGGACTGAACAATTCTGAGCCTTTTGACCTCGACACAAACCCCGTATCTCCTAACCGCTTGAGCCAAGTCAACCCAGAACCCACCTCTGAACATACACTAGCTGAGAATACGTCTGAATGGCATTCGGAGGAGGTTAGGAATGAAGAGGCCTCAAACAGCACCGAGCACTTGCGCTCTAGCATCCCTAGTGAACCTGCGTTGTCAGTCTCTGAAACTGAGGACATGGATGACAGATCCGGGACATATAGAGGGGATCTGGGAATTGACAGTCCAGTATCTTTTCTTTGGCAAGAGGGGAGTGATGGAGAACTAGTGAACGAAGAAAGCAGATTTGATATGGACTTCAGGGCGGCCAGTACAGAGGACAGGGGTTTTGTTTGCCCCGTTACACTCAGGAAAATAATGTCTGGACCTGCTCAAGCTCTGGTGAAACATTTCTCTAGATGTTTATACGTTTGTTTTTCTGTAGTACTCATAAAATCATTACATGACACAATTTTGTGCTAGGCTGAATGTACAGCATTCCTTTTTTTAGATTGATGAAGAAGATGAGGGTTATGGAACTCCTGAGGTGCTATGCCGTCAGAGCCTGAGCCTGGTTTACAGTACCATCGATGAGAACTACCCAGAGGGCACGTTGCAGCTCTTGTCTGACCTACTACAGCCTGGTTACTATCCCCCCACAGATATCACCTTCCACCTGCTGCATGGCATTCTGCTTGACCCACAGTGTCCTTATCACCTGTGTGTGCAGGCCTTTAATCTGCTGATGAGGACACAGAGGTGAGGGAACTACAAGAATAACATTTGTATAATATGTTGCTTTTCCTATTTTAATTCGTAATTCTTGTCCTTTACGTCCTTTCTTTCAGTTAATCTCACCCCTTTGCGTCTTTGTATTCAGAGATTAAAGCTGCTTTCTGATTGCAGACACCACATGGCTGATAAAAGTGCAGTTCCATGGGACTGGGAGTTGTTGACCTCAGTCATTGCCAATCAGGTATTACTCTAGGAAGCAAAATGTGTGAAGCTGAAAAACAGTGAAGCTGAGCAGTATATCAATGTGCGGTACCATGTGTTGATGAACAAGACCACAATGAATGAGATTTTGGTTGTAATATTTTCAAATACCTGAAAGGTTGTTAAATGGTTTGGTCTCAGAGGCTGAATTGCGCTTAGAGTGGGTGGTGAAATGTGTTTTTTGTAGTCACATTGTGCTTTGTAAAAACTTTTTCTTGTGTGTCAGTATGTTGAAAGCACAAAAAGTCATCCCCAAAATATTGTTGCATTGTTTTTTTCCTCATTGGAGAAAAATATTTGGATGGATGTTTATATCTCCCTGGCTTAATATGCAGAAATATTTTCATATTTTTTCCTTAGGACCATACAAAAAGACATCGATGTGAGGTTGTGCGCATGCTCCTGGAGTATGTTGTGCAGACTTTGGAGGATGATTTCCAGGCCAAACGTTCGATCTCTGCCCTCCATCACTCCATTGCCAAGGCAACATTGTCATGTGATCAGCAGTTCCCTCGCGTCAGGTGAGTTTGGTCAACAGGGACTTGTATTGTAAAGCAAGATTAGAGGGTTATTCAGCTAATTTTGGACCCAGGCATTGTAGTTCATTGTACATCTCCATGATAATATACACTTTTTAAATTAAGCTTTTAGCTAAAACAGTTAGGAAGTCTTATTTTTGTTGTGCTGTTTTGTGGTAAACAAAATATTAGAAACACTTCTGAGTATGCTGTGTGCTGCATTACTAACCTACTTAAGAGCGTCTTTGGTTCAGGGGATTCACACAAATGATGTCTGCCAAAACAAACTCACTTCTTACATGTAAATGAAACTCAAAGTCAAGTCAAGTGAGCTTTATTTATATATTGACCCAAAGTGCTTTCCAAAAACACAATACACCCAAATACAAGTATAAACGAACAAAAGAACAAAGAGTATATGTCATTGTGTATCCATCTACACAATGAAACACTAGTGCACCACCAAAGCTGCATTAAGAAATCAAGAGTTGATCAAAACCAGATTTGTGAGACCTGTTATTTCAGATTATCAGTATTAAACATAATGAAGTTAGATAATTTAATCAGCCACCCCCCACCCGAAATCTAAACTCCACTTCCACTTCCCTCCAGAGTGCCAAGGTGATTACATTATATTACATGGATAACAATTAGTAGTTTCTGTTTATATTTTTCCATTTGTTCAAGTAGTATTATTGATTATTGTTTTTTTTGTTGTTGTTTGTCTTTCCAGAGATGTCATCAAGTGGCTCTTTTCTGCCATTATGAAATCATCAGAACATGGAGAGAGTGAAGAAACAGCCAGGGAGAGAGATGAACAAATCAGGTGAATTACAAAGAAAGAAAGTCTTTTTTTATACGCGGTGGTTAACATGAGCAGAAGGGAAGAACAGGCTGCTTCTATGATGTATTTTCATTTGTCTTTTTGTGCTGTACAGAATGGTGTCCATCTTCCAGAGGATGCTGTCCTTGGCTCTGGAGGTGGACCGTTCTCCAGCTCTAAGTTCTGCCAAGCTGTCCCAGGAGCTATTCCATATGCTCATCGGCAATATACCTCTACGAGCACACAGGTAAGAAGGAGAGATGAGACGAGTGAGGGAGGCAAGATTGTATTTACCATTAAGGGTAAGTTGATGTGTGATAGGTAGAAATTATTTTCTTTAATACACACAGCCTTTGTGCCACTGGAATATGCATTGATTGAAATTGTTAATTATTTAATTGGTACATTCAGTAAAGTAAAATAATTTGCCTTTAAATTAGGGATGTACAGATCCGATCACGAGATTGGAAATCGGGCCCGATCACATTGTTTTAGACTCGATCGGAATCGGAGTTTCCTCCCGATCAGGACTCGGATATAAATGTATATATATTCTCATATTTTTTTTTACTGTTGCACTAAAGTCCAAAATGAAGAATTTATGTTATTTATTACTTGGTTGTTCAAGCTTCCTCACAGAAGTGCTCTGTTTGTTAACAGAGTTGTTGAATGTTAAAATAAGGTGAATTAATTATAGAAGTATCGGATCGTGACTCGGTATCGGTAGATACTCAAAATCAAATGACTCGGACTCGAGGGCAAAAAAACTTGATCGGGACATCCCTACTTTAAATGATACATAAAAAAATGTTTGTAAAATATAATGAAAAACTGAAGAAATCAGTGTCATTATTTTCTTTAAATGATTAAAGAGGTCATATTATGCTCATTTTAAAAGTCTTATTTAGGGGCTGTACCAGAACAGGTATACATGGTCTAATTTTCAAAAAGCATCATATTTTTTATAATACTGCACATTGCTGCAGCTCCTCTTTTCACCCTGTGCGTTGTTTTAGCTATGGAGTGATACATCTTGCCTCTACGTGATCTTTGTTGGGAGCTGCACATGCGCAGTTCCTAGTTAAGGACTACTAGCCAATCAGAAGCAGAGTAGGGCGGGTTGTGAGAAGCCGGGAAATACAGCTTCGGTTCAGCTGTTCAGACCGATTAGAACTGGAAAATTTCCAAGTTGAAATATCTGATTTCTGACCTCAAAGTGTTTCAGTTGCAAGGCGGTGTATGACGCCAAATGTAAATAATAAGCATGGCTGACCATGACAAATGTATGTTTCTTTGGCAAGTTTATGCACAATTATACCCTCAGCAGTGCACTTGGTGGTAATTAAAAGGATGACCATTTAATTAAAAACAAGTGAGAAATGTATGTTAAGGTACCTGTTAACTGTGTATCCTTCTAGCTACATCAGCTGGTAATCCTCAAGTCAGCAAATGTCAGGTAGGCTATTAGGCTATATTTCTGGGCAATTTTCCTGAATAACTTTTGAATAGAAAAGATGACTTTCAGAGATTGTTTACTGTAACCAGCTACATTGACAAAATATGTCTACATCAATTTACATGCAGAACAAGTTTACCATTTAAAATGTGTTCTTCCATGGGAGCTGTCATTGTTGTGTGATTTCATTTAGTTTCTGCTCATGAAGTTGGGGTACATATTTTTTCTCTGAGTTCACAAGTAGGAAATGTGACTTAAGTGGCGTTCCATGGTACTTTTTCTAGTTGGAGGTCAGAAATTTCCCAGTTCCAAGTAGTCTGGAACGCAGCATTAGCAACATGGACTGGAGCAAGAGTTTCAGAGTGCTGTATCTCTTATTTATAAAGTTATAACCGAGCTCTGTCTCTACATCACAGTAATAACGTTATGTCTATTGACTGCCTGGAGAGTAACTGGGTCATTCCTGGCCATTGGTGACTTTTCAATGTGCTAACCTTTTGGGGAAAAAATGATAACATTTTCAAGTTTTTAACATTTCATGAAGTAAATTACATGTTTAACCTTTAGAAATGTGTATTGGTAGAACACACGCATTTTGCTGTGTCGTCACGGGGATCAAGGGGAAAAGGCTGGATTAACAAGCTGTTTTCAGGCAGTTCAGAGCAGTGTTTTCTGTGAGAGATGGGAACTCCCTTTGGGGAGGACATTGGGCTTTTTTACTTTGCAAACCTATTACATGCACAAAAAAGATATATAACTCAATAAAGGACAGGGAAAAAGCCAAAAAGCATAATATGACCTTTTTAATACATTTTAAACAGACACTTACTGAATAGTCTACATAAAAGCTTTTAAATTTAACTTTTTAAAAATTCCATTCACTAATATCTAATTAGTTTCTTCTGTTTAAACCTGAACCTCTTTAAATTTTTATCTTTAAATCAAATCTAAGTTGCTTTGGATAAAAGCATCTGCCAAATGAATAAATTTGTCTAAGTGCCTTTAAATTAAACCGAAGCTTTCTTTTCAAATGTAAATGTGGAGGAAACAGAAGTAGAACAAATTAAATCAGGCAGACAAATGAATTATGAAATGTATACCATAACATGACAACATGAATAAATTTAGTAACAAAAGATACTTTTAAAATATTTTTATATTAATTTATTAAAAATTTCAGATTTGTATTAATTTTTTAAAACAGAGGTTTTTGAAATGGATTTTCAAAAATTGAATTTGCACTGTTTGATTGGAAAAGTATTTCTTCATTTTATAGTTTTTAAATGCATCACTAAGTCTGTCTCTGAAAACCAGAATGTTGTTGCTGGAGAGCCTACAGAGCAAGCTGCTGAGATGTAAGCTGTTGGAACATCTGTTAGACTACGCATGCCCACTGAAAATCTCTCTGCCCATGTCGCTCAGTCTTCTGCTTCACTTTCTGAAGAACTGCACTCTGGCACCAGACCCTACGGTGAATATCACTTTTGCATCTTGTTTTCCTTATCGGCCAATCTTTCCCCTTCAAAGATGTAGTGGTATTAAAATCTGTAGTGTCATATACACTGATCATCCATAACATTATGAACACCTGCCTAATATTGTGTAGGTCCCCCTTTTGCCGCCAAAAGAGCCCTGACCTGTCGAGGCATGGACACAGCTAGACCACTGAAGGAATTTTGTGGCCAAGTCAACACCTTGAACTCGTTGTGTTCCTCAAACCATTCCTGAGCCATTTTGCTTTGTGGCAGGCAACGTAGCCCCATATGCAATAAACTGTTTTGCACTGTGGTTCCTGACACCTTTCTGTCAGAACCAACATCTACATTTTGCATGATTTGCATCAAGGAGCCTTGGCTGCCCATGACCCTGTCGCCTGTTCACCACTTCTCTTTCCTTGAACTACTTCTGATAGGTACTGACCACTGCAGACCGGGAACACCCCATAAGAGCTGCAGATTTGGAGATGCTCTGACCCAGTAATCTAGATATCAAATCCAGTCAAATCCTTCCACTTGCAAATTTTTCCTGCTTCTAACACATTAACTGTGCAAACAAAATGTTCAGTTGCTGCCTAATACACTGCTCAAAAAATAAAGGGAACACTAAAATAACACATCCTAGATCTGAATGAATGAAATATTCTAATTAAATACTCTTTTCTTTACATAGTTGAATATGCTGACAACAAAATCACAAAAAAATGATCAATGGAAATCAAATTTATCAACCCATGGAGGTCTGGATTTGGAGTCACACTCAAACTCAAATCGGAAAACCACACTATAGGCCGATCCAACTTTGATTTAATGTCCTTAAAACAAGTTAAAATGAGGCTCAGTAGTGTGTGTGGCTTCCACGTGCCTGTATGACCTCCCTACAATGCCTGGGCATGCTCCTGATGAGTTGGCGATTGGTCTCCTGAGGGATCTCCTCCCAGACCTGGACTAAAGCATCCGCCAACTCCTGGACAGTCTGTTGGTGGATGGAGCGAAACATGAAGTCCCAGATGTGCTCAATTGGATTCAGGTCTGGGGAACGGGCAGGCCGGTCCATAGCATCAATGCCTTCCTCTTCCTCCAGACTCTGTCACGTCTGTCTCATGTGCTCAGTATGAACCTGCTTTCATCTGTGAAGAGCACAGGGCGCAAGTGGCGAATTTGCCAAACGTCCTGCACAGTGTTGGGCTGTAAGCACAACCCCCGCCTGTGGACGTCGGGCCCTCATACCACCCTCATGGAGTCTGTTTCTGACCGTTTGAGCAGACACATGCACATTTGTGGCCTGCTGGAGGTCATTTTGCAGGACTCTGGCAATGCTCCTCCTTGCACAAAGGCGGAGGTAGCGGTCCTGCTGCTGGGTTGTTGCCCTCTTACGGCCTCCTCCACATCTCTTGATGTACTGGCCTGTCTCCTGGTAGTGCCTCCATGCTCTGGACACTACGCTGACAGACACAGCAAACCTTCTTGCCACAGCTTGCATTGATGTGCCATCCTGGATG
>JAPMOB010209033.1:0-10344 GCA_029875015.1 Lepomis gibbosus
GTGTGTGTGTGTGTGTGTGTGTGTGTGTGTGTGTGTGTGTGTGTGTGTGTGTGTGTGTGTGTGTGTGTGTGTGTATTCAGACATTCCTGACCCCACTCAGAGGACTCAGGCGCACAACAAGGCTTTCATTGGAAGCCTGTTTAATATTCAGTCTGTCTCTTGCACACTGAACTACTCCAGTCCTGCACAGTATCCTTGTTTTCTTGTTCAAAAAAAAAAATGAATGAATGAATGAAAGTTATATAAATAGTCCCGTATGTATTGAGATAGAGTGAGTAATGTGTGTTTATCAATCCAAACCTCAAACTGTGGCCAGTTCATGCTCATGCCCGGTCCATGGGTGTTCCTCCACCATCTGAGATCTTCAGTTTCACTGGCTGCGTGGATGGTCTGACCCAGGTCCCGGTACAGGCTTTTGAAGCTATTGGACAAAGTGACTGTCAATCATCACATCTACACCCTCTTCCCCCTTTAAATTCAGTCATTAGAGAGTCTTTGAAGTTTTATAACATTTAACAGTAGTCTGCACTTTATATTCTTACGTCCTATAACATGCAGTACTGTGGTAAAGGTTTTAGACAGGTGTGTAAGAATGCTTTCAAAAATAGACATGCTAATAGATTATAAATATCAATTAACAAAATACAAAGAGAGTGAAGAGAAGAAAAATTTAATCAAATCACTGTTTGGTGTGACCACGCTTGCCTTCAAAAACAGCATAAGTTCTTGTAGCTTCGCTTGTACAAAGTCAGGGGGTTTGTAAGCATCATCAGGTGTATAATTAAATAATTATACCATACAGGTGCTAATAATCCTTCATTGAATCTGTATGTTGCAACACAATCATTAACTGAAACAGAAACAGCTGCTTAGGAGGAATAAATCTAGATGAGGAACAGCCGAACACAGCTAACAAGGTGAGGTTGCTGAAGACAGTTTACTGTGAAAAGTCAAGACTGAACACATCAACAAGACACAAGGCAGTTATACTGCATCATTAAGATTTCTCACAAATTCAAGGCAGAAAGAGGTTTCCAGATGTGCTGTCCAAGCTCTGTTGAAGAAGCACAAAGAAATGGGCAAGACTGAGGAACGAAGCCGCAGTGATCAGCCAAAGAAACTTACTGCAGCGGAAGAAAGATGCATCATGCCTACTTCCCTTCACAATCGGAAGTGCCATCATGTCAGAGCTGGCAGAAAACAGCGGGATGCTGGTACACCCATCTACTGTCTGAAGAAGTCTGGTCAGAAGTGGCTTAATGGAAGACTTACGGCCAAAAAGCCATACCTCCGACACGGAAACAAGGCCAAGCAATACTGTACCGAAAACAAATTCCACCGGCATTGTTGCGTGGCTAATACAACAACCTAATCTAAAAATTCAACTATGTACTGAAACACAGGAACTGGAGTGGAGAAAAATGCCAGCAGGTGCTCTGCTCAACTGAAATGTTTTAGTATTTGACTGCAGCAGAAGGCAGGTTGTTTGCCGAAAGGCTGGAGAGCGGTACAAGAATGTGTCTGCAGGCAACAGTGAAGCACGGTGGAGGGTTCTTGCAAGTTTGGGGCTGCATTTCTGCAAACATAGTTGGGGATTTGGTCAGAATTAATGGTCTCCCAAATCCTGAGAAGTACAGGCAGATATTATCCATCATACAGTACCATCAGGGAGGTGTCTGATTGGCTTACAGCGGGACAACGGCCCCAAACATACAGCACCCGTTATTAATCTGTAGTTCTGTAGTAGAAGAACAAGAAGTCCTGGAAGTCAGGTATGGCCCCCCACAGAGCCCCGATCTCAACATCATCGAGTCTGTCTGGGATTAAATGAAAAGAGAGAAGCAACTGAGGCTGCTGAAATCCACAGAAGGACAGTGGGTAGTTGTCCAAGAGGTTTGGGCCAACATACCTGAGTTCCCTCAAAGAGTACGTGCAAGTGAACCTAGAAGAACTGATGCTCTTTTGACGGCAAACGGTGGTCACAACAAAATTTGATTTAAATTGTGCTTCTGTTCACTCACTTGCATTTTGATGAATGTAATCTATTAACATGTCTATTTTTAAAAGAAGACTTCACAGCATTTTTCCCCCACACACAGGGTTAAAACCTTTGCACAGTACTGTATGTCATGATGCATTTTCTAATCCCAGACAAATAGCATTAGCTGTGCTCAATTAGGAACGGTAAACTAGGAAAGAGACAAGTCCAGCTTTGTATAGGTACTTTCAATTCAATTTTATGTGACTTATTAATTCACAATGTTGTATTTGATTTTTCCCTGTTAACATGTAGCTCCTCTGATGAATAATCATTCTGTAAACAGCTACAGAGAATTATTATAAGTGACTCTTTATTAACATAAAAGCATCAATTAGAGCAGCGTTAAAGTCAGCTAGAAGGCAAGAGGTGCACCATTTTTGTGGTATTTGCCATTTCAACATGGCAGACTTACAGTGCTCACATACTGTGCGTTTTATTTACTCCTGGTTACACAATGTAATCTGGGGGCTGGGCCTTTAAATTCCTGAAGCCGCCATTTAAAGGAGGAATTCCAGATAAGACCATTGTATGTGCATATTTTCTAGTCAGCATTATCATTATTCATGCAGGTTTGTTTACACTCTGATGATATGAAGGATAAAGCTGCGTCAATTTTTCTGCATCCAGCCTTCCCAGGTTCAACTACATCTCACGGTTTCCCTATGTGGAGTTTCCTTTTTGCTCAAACTGCTTCGCATATGAGAAATGTCTTAATAGTACATGTACTTTTAAGAAACAGTAAAATATATTATTTAACTCGTGGAGTTCTGACACACAATCCTACCTAATCTGCTTACTTGCTATATAATAGGTTTCTCCAAATTTGAAACCTAAAAACAAATTATTTCATCTTAAAGATAGTTTAAACTTCTGGCTCCTCACAATTTTTGAAATAACACAATTTCACAAACTTTTTGAGATGAAAATCTCACTGGAACATCTGTGGCCGGGGTTCATAAGGAGACACTGCTTCATTTAAAAAAAGGACAGGTACACATTTTTCTGTTGTAAAATAATGCAGGTTTTTGTCTCTAGCCATAAAGAGTTCCCTTACAAATTTAATTTCAGAGTAAGTGACAGGGATTCAAAATGAACAGTCTTTGTTCAAAATATATCAAGTTCAGCTGAATTTAATGAGGCTTCAGCAGTCTGAGAATAAGCAAAAGAGGGAATTTGGCACTTAGAAGAACATAATTTGGATACATACTCACTTGATTTGGCTGTCGAGCCTTAATTACCTTTAGCCTAAAGTCTGAACATATTTTTAAAACACAACAGGACTGTGGATTTTGTTCCCCGTCACGTGGATCCAATTGACATTTAAAAGGCCAGAGTAAACAAGAGGAGTGATTACAGTGAAACATACATATGGGCATGTTAGAATTACATCCCTTTAACGGGTCACAAGTTAAAAAGGTTGGGAACCACTGCTCATGAACGCCCTCATGCACGGTCATTTCTAAAGTAAGGTTTGTAAGAACTTTGTCTGTGAGTCTGGATTTTGGGTTTAGACCAAGGTCACTGTGGGATGGCATGTGGTCTTTCATTAGCTCAGCGGGGGCCAGGACACTCGAATGTCTCTGTACTGCATTTCGGCTTAAACAGTTGACTATGATTTTGAAGAATAAAACCATTTACCTTTAAGGGGAAAAAAAGACAAAGAATAAAATAAAAATACATTCACCTGTTTGTCTTTTTACTAGTGTATTCCCATCAAATTTCATCACTGCGTGACGTAAAGTTCCTCTTCACAGAGTTAATTAAAGTATTGTGTATTTTTGTTCAATATTTGGACAAAGATCCTGTTGGACTTTACCAATCATGGTTGCCGTGGTAACGGTGTCTTGTTTAAATAGAACGAAAGGTCAATAGTTAATGGACAACACCATGAGTTTTCTATTAACTCTTGTGTACAGACACACACACACACACACACACACACACACACAAACACCTACATGGTGACAGTTCTGCATGCCTTCGTTCAGAGTCATGGATCATGAAACACCTAATCTCCCTCTTTTCTCTGAAGATGTATGTACATGTGTGTGTGTGTCCTACCCTTTTGTAGCGGACAGGTCGATGTGTGTGTGTGTGTGTGTGTGTGTGTGTGTGTGTGTATGTCCTACCTTTCTTTGGCGGACAGGTCGAGGTGTGTGTGGATGTCCAGCAGGACTTCTTTAAAGAAGCGCAGCCTCTTTCTCTCGGCCTCCTGGGTGAGGTCGAACACCTGCTCCATGTCCTCCATGTAGCGAGGGTTACAGCGGTTCAGCTCCTCCAGGGCCCTTGTGTAGCGCTCCTTCACCTGCAAAACACAGGGAACACATACTGAGCTACTGTTCAAGACTTAGTTAGCCTCCATTCAGAAAGATGAGGAGAAGTACATGACCTCTGTGTCAGCATTTAGGGAGGAGGCATTTTTTAACATTAAACCTGGAGAGTGTCCTGCTCTGTTAGTGGGAGGTGCAAAAGACTTAGCTCAATCAATCACAGCTGCTGGTGAGAGGCTGTGACCTTTTGTGCTTCAGGTATGGAGAGCTGCTGAATAGTGTGGAACCCCAGAAATTAATATCTCAGAATTAACCAGGCTTTTTGCTGAATCCACTGTTTCACAGAGAATTTGTGCTGTGTGCGAAAGACTACTATAAATACTGAAGCAAAGCAGTCTTCTCCAAACCAACACATCACAACATGTACAACTCCTTTATTAATACAAACTATTCAAATTCCAACCCAGATTAATTTCAAACCAATACTCATCTCAGTGAGTCCATTTTATTGATGTTTATTTATACAAATATCATGTTTGTATTGTTGATAATGCTTTTGTTTATTATGTATGAAAGCCTTAACAATATTATTATTAAGATTTCAGCATATTATTAAGCCTTTTAAAACACACTTTTAAGTCCTTTTGGTTTTAAAAGAAATCTAAAAGAATCCAAGATATAAAAACCTTTTTCTTCAGGACCATATTACAAATTACATGTTTACAAAATATGAGTATGCAATCCGTGATTTTGCATGAATCAAAGTTCTATATACTTCTTTATGTCACATGAACACTTTGCTTTTCTTTTTGCAATAAAGATTTAAGAAGGAAAAAAAAGACTCCGACACCACTTAAATGCACCATCACTCTCCGCTTCCAAGCACGCAGGAGAAGCTACGGTGTTCGACAGGCTCCGTCGGCTCTTGTGCTAAATAATCTGTTTGGGCCTCCATTTGTCCAAATTTCTCTTCTTTCCTTTCTTCAAGTAAACCAGTCGACAACTACTGCTAACATTACATGTTACTACGTTCGTCACATTCTTCTTCTTTGTACATATTTAACGTAGTGACTAAACGCACTCTAAAGAGTAGTTTGTCCATTGGAGCTTCGAAACATGGCGGCACAACATGGTGACGTCCACGTAAGAGGACCCGCGGTGTTTGTAGATGGAAATGACTCATTCTAAGGCAGCGATTCCCAAAGTGTGGTGTGCGCGAGACAGGAACAATGTAATGGAGGTGTAGTAGTGTAATAAACTGTAATAATTTTTTTTGTGTGGAATTTTTCATGAAATAAAAACCTGAACTGAAAAATTTCTTTTGTAAATTTAAAATTAAAAATGTTATTATTAATAGTTAGCTCACATTTCCTGTGAGTAGCCAGGAAAAGGCTACTCACACACATCTCTCTCTCTGTCAGGCTCTACTTATAAATCCTCATTTTTGTCCCTGTTATCTGTTTATGAGGCCACACAGGGTGCAATTTGTGAGAAAACCTAGGAAGGATGTTTTGAAACATTGTTTTTGTTGTCATGAAAATACCCCCCCACCTAACTCTGCACGGTTCAGCACGCAGGTGAACTGTGGACTGATTGCAAAGTTTAATCATCACAGTATGAGAAAAGGTTTTACTGCCTCTGTTACTTTTTAAAGTAATAAATATATAATGTGACATTGCAATACAAAGCTGCCGGACAAGACGTAGAAGGGGGCATTGCCTAAAAAAGCCTAAAAAGTTTGGGAACCGCTGTTCTAAGGTAATAAAAACAAAACGGTTCGTTCTGTAAGGTCTTTATTCACCACTGAAACATAATTTAAATATTGTACACTGAACCTTTTTAGAGGCAACAGGTTGTAATAATCTTTTTCAGGATTGGGACGTCGTACCATGCCATGCAAGCAAACACAGTCAGATTTTCCATCCAATAAGACGACATGATAAGTATTGTTTACCTTGATGACGTGTTGTTTCTCGCTAACCGCAGTGAGAAACTGTCATCTGCAGCTTTTCATACAACCTTTTCAGAGTGGCTGCTTCTTCTTGAACTATTCCTCCCTCTAATATGTTCAATTAATTAAAATTTTAAAAATCTATTTACACAAATTTAAGCCAACAACAGTCCACACTGAGCACAGACAGCATTTCTGGAAGCTGCTCCACCAACAAAGCCTCGATAATACAAAACTGACAAACTCAGTCAGAGCGAAGTGTATTTTTCCCCAAACTGTACCAATGAGTCATGATTTTGGATTTCATTTCCTTGTCAACGACTGTCTTTGGTTGCCTGACACAACTCTGTGTGCCGACCGGTCCAGAGTTTGTCTCAGGATTTCCTTGTTACGTACCAGGAGCTTTTTCTGTGCCGCTGGGTTTTAGCAGAGCAGAAAACAGAGGAGACAAGCCCGGTCACGCTTAAAAAGTCAAAAACACACAGGTATGTTTATCTGGACTCACGACACACCCAGACTGATACAAGTGCAACTACCCATAGGACTGTGTGTGTGTGTGTGTGTGTGTGTGTGTGTGTGTGTGTGTGTGTGTGTGTGTGTCAGCCTTGTACCTTCTCGGCCTCCTGGTTGCAGCGCTCCACCCGGGCCGTGTATTTGCGGACTTCCTCCTGTGACTTGGTCGTGTCGGCCTTGGCGTGCGTTTCCCTGCTAATAGCCGTCCACTCCTCCTTCCTGGCCTGGTGGTAGCTCTTCTTACTGGCCTCCACCTCAACACACACACATACAAAATACACTTTTATTCATTGTTGTTAACGATACAGCTCCTATTACATACACCACACCTCATTATCTTCCTTAAAATGCTAACGTCTCATTTCCTTATAGACACATCTGATGGAATAGCCTAATATTAGAGACATGACTCACTCTCAAAAACTTGTCACAGTGTTTTGTCAAATATAATAAAATTTGGCAAAGTGTTAATCGAGAGATTACTAAAGACTAAAAGTGACTGGGATTTTGCAGTTAGAGCCCTTCAGAGCCCCTCTTGAACCTGAGGCTCGCAGGATCAGAAACATCTTTTAAATCACTTCTTAAAACAGCATTTTTACAAAACAGCCTTTTATTAATTTTAGTGCTTTCTTCCATTTCTATCATGGCTCAGATGTTCATTTTATCTGCATCACTGCTACTTCCTTTAACCTTAAGTAACTGTATGCTGCTTGATTCAATTTACCTCTGCTTTGAAATATTTTTAATGTGGATTCAACCATGTAAAGCACTTTGTGACTCTGTTTTGAAAAGTACTGTATAAATAAAGTTTATTATTATTATACATATAGGCTACAGTATGTTAAAATGCCTCTGTAACCGCAGTTAAATATGTTTATGGTCTTGCAATCCACTCTTGGAACAACAGCTGTTCAGCACTTGATCGTGGTCATGATCTTTATGCTTTGGTTTAAACACTCTGAGCAGGTGAAAACAGACTTTTCTTCTTAACTGATGTGCACCGCCGCAAAAATCTAACTACACATCAGGGCTATGGTGGCGATGTGGGCTCTATAAGAATTGTGACTGGCTGCTTGTGCACCCCCCCAGCATGTTTCTGACACCTGTGAAGTCTGAGAGTGAAGACTAAGTAAAAGAAAGCCTTCTCCCTTTCAGTATCAAATAAATCAGTTTTACTGCAGACCTTCTAAAGAACGTAAACAGCATTTACACGGCGGAAAGTCTCCTTGCTTTCTCACAGTGCAGACCCTTTGCTGCTTGCCCTTGCCTCTGCTTGCATTCTTTTGCGGAAAGTCTTTTTTTTCCTGCTAGAAATTATTAGCGGCGGCTCTAACTACTTTTAAATCACTGGGGCTGTCATCTATTCAAAAAAAGTATGCTATTGCTATAGTTTAAACATTTTATCTAAGTGCTACGCAAGTGTGGCCTGCCAGTAGCACTATCCTGTACTGCAGTGACTGGAGTAATAGGTAATGCTAATTAGCAACAAGATGCCACCCTTCTCAAGGGATAACTTCCACAAACTTCCACAGAAAATTCCAGTGCTGGAGACCAAGATCCACAGGTTAGAAGTAAATGTGGAAGTGAATGGACTATGTGGGGATGACACTACTTTACCATTGACCCAAAACAGTGGACAAGAGCATGCTAACACACGGCTATTTAGCACCAACAAGACTACCAAGAAGCAGGAGGCCTGTGTACTGGGTAATCAATCTAAAAGTGGTAGTCCTCCCTGGAACGCTCTTGGTGCAAAGCCTAAGAGTAAATCATTTCCTTGGGAAATGGGAGGATGAGTAAAAGGCAGAACCCAGCGCCCTGAGATTTGTGATGCGATTGGCTGGACCGCATTGTCATCCAGTGGCCCTCTATCGCCAATCCAAAGAGGAGTTGAGAGATTCAGCAGATCGTTGGCATTGAACACTACACGTGGCTCTCAACGGCATGTACTGTCCATTCAGTGCATTTCACTGAAAATTTTAACTTTCTCTGGGACCCCAAACATCTTTTTAAGGCCTTAGCAAGTCAGGCGTAAAACTGTTCAGGCCCAACGTATTTAACTTTCTGCGTCACTAATCTGTTCCCTCTGCCAAGGACAAGCGACGAGAGGAATCAAGACATAACACGACACACCAGAAACCTTGAAGGAGAGCTATCTTAGCCCCCGCCATCTAGGTCACCCTTGTCTCCAGATACCCTTTTTCTCAGCTACCCCCTGTTGCAGTTAACTGAACACATGTAAGAGCTGGTTAGTGCTGGGGGGGGGGCGTACTTCCCGCCCCTTTCTTCACCCTACTCACATTTTCTCAACCCCAAACCCCCCTCACCGTCCACCTCCACCACTGGCTCTAAGTCCTCAGCCAGGTTTGACATGTGTGACATATACGCCGCCCAAATCGTCCTGCCACTACGCAATGGCAAAAAAGCCCAGCAACCTCTGAATGATATGTGCTGGGTCCAGACTACAAGGAAAATGGCACTCATGACTCTTCTGGTAGCCTTCTCCATCCCTGTCTTGATTTGTAACAGAAATAGGATGGTGAATGTGTTGAAAAACAGGAAGAACTCAACATATCCTGCAAGTTTATTATTAATTCCTCGTAAGCCGCAGCCTGTTGAAAAAAGTGGGCCAGATAATGTTTTTAACACACTAAAATTAGCTTTGTTAAACTTTGTTAAACATTTTTAATCAATGATTTTATAATTACTCACAATATTATTTAATGTTTTTAACTGAAACTTGGTTGGACCAAGATAACAGTGCAGCTGTCCTTATCGAGTCGACCCCTACCAACTTCAGTTTTATCAGTGAAGCGAGAGTGCATAAGAGAGGAGGGGGAGTTTTGTTTAATGACTCCCCCCAGTGCAAAAAGATGTTAAGATGCTATTTTTCTAAATATCTACAGGTCCCCTAAATACTGTGCAACCTTTTTGATGACTCTGGTGAACTGCTGTCTATAATCTGTACTGACTTTGACCGTGTGGTTATTGTTGATTTTAACATCCATGTTGACAAACTCAAGGACAGAGGGACTAAAGAACTGTGTTGTGTTCTTGATAATTATTGACTGACTCAGCTTGTGACGGAGCCCACACACAATAAGGGGCACACTTTGGACTTAGTCATCTCCAAAGGTCTGAACATTTCCAAGGTTGTGGTGGCTGATGTTACTCTTTCTCTGATTTCAGGATCTCTCTCTGATCATTCCTGTGTTTTCTTTGAGAGTGCTATCTGCGTGCACACAAATGTTAAAACAGAGGTAATCAACAGCATATCACTGAAAACACTAGTGAAAAATTTGTTGAGGCTTTCTCTTCGAGACCCACCCTTTCAACAATTTTAAAATTACAAATGTTATTGATGCCATTGCACCAGCCAAGGTTTAGGTGGTCTCTGGTAAGAGAAGATCTCCATGGAGAAATGCCACGCTGGTTAGAACTAAAAAAAAAAAGTGTGTGTCGAAAAGCTGAACGCAGGTGGCGGAAATTAAATCTCCAGGTTCATTATGACATCTATAAAGAGAGACTTTGCATTTATAATTTAGAGCTGAGAAATGCAAGGCGGTCCT
>JAPMOB010209039.1:0-13380 GCA_029875015.1 Lepomis gibbosus
CTGGTCTAATGTGCCACCTGGCTTGAAACCTGGCTTGAAACCCGTTCGCACACATATTTTAAATGCCTTCGGCAGAATTCAAATGAGCCATTTTAATCTAGATTAATTTCAAGATTAATCTAGATTAAAAAAAAAATCTATGCCCACCACTAATTTTTTTCTTCATCCACAATATAAACTGTTTTGCCATCGTAAACTTAATTAAATCTATCAACAAAGTCTGAACAATAATTTATAGATGGTTTAGAGTCTATGGCTGATATTTGATTAGCAACTCAAGATGCCCAATGTTCAATACTTCTATTTACACATCATACTCTCAGATTCATATCTACATTCATCAAAAATAAACAAAAACATAGCAAATCTTAATAACCTATGGAATTGCAACAATATGCGACAATGGATGATTTTGAAGTATTTTACATTTACACTGCTTCCACTCATCTCTGCCTCCATCTATTTTAATGTGAACAATAAGTCTATGTCAACATTAACATCTGAGTCTGAGATAAGAAAACATCCTGAAATAAACCTTATAGCATTGCTTCTTTATTCACATTATCACAATATACAAAACACAACAGGCAACTCATAAACTTCTTAACTGAATAACAGTTAACTGAAAAGAAGTATATAGTATATCAAAATATAGTGTTTGCAAACAGCTTGAAAATTGCTTTGTTTTGATATTATATGACATGCTGAAAGCAAAAATTGAAGGTTACATTCTTAATGCTGTAGTTGCTGTGTTTGAACTGCAGGAGGCAATGTGCAATTACATTTTTAACACTGAGAGCTCTTCTGACAAAAAAGGGGGAACTCATGTACATATTCACTGTCAGAAAAGACATCAACAGAACCAATACAATTAAAGGAAAAACATGAAATAGTTAATTCACTTGAAAGTTCTGTTGGAATATTTGTAAAATGCATCACTGATGATTACATTTTTGTTTAAATTGTTTGTGTTTTAAACCGTGCATTTACCTCGAGTTAATCCATAATATTTTCATCTAGATAGTTACTACCTTTTAATCCTTTCTTGCCTTTACGAAAAACACCCCAGTCACATCATCTACCCCCACCCTCATGTCCTGAGGCAGTGTGTAAACCTCCAGCCTGATCAGGGTGTAGCCATTCTCCTTCAAACTATCACAGACCTGAGCCTCATTAAGTGGGACCACAGGGATCTTCACCCCAGGCCCCCCAAAATAGTAACTCTCTCCCAAGGCTCCAATGAGCAGGAGGTGGCCACCAGGTCGCAGGAGCCTCCCAATGTGGCCCAAAGCCCTGGTGAAGGCAGCCAGGTCAGGGCTGACACTCTCCAGGCAAAAGCAAGACACGAGACAGTCGGCCCCTGCTGAGGGAAGGGCATCATGGGCCAGAGGCTGAGGGCAGTGCACGTCAATGGGAAGGATGTCTGTGATCGCTCGACGTAGCTTTGCAGCTTTCTCTGTCCATGCTGAAGGCCTAGTAGAGATAATATCAGTGAAACAACAAATTACATAAAAACAGCTTTGTACATGCAGAACATTAATCTGCACACTTTGTGCAGCATTTTTGATACAGTTCACACAGTGAGTGGACACAGAAGCACACTCCATTGCATCACAGTGTTGAAGGGTTAATTAGCTATGCAGGATGGAAATGGCGGTCTGTTGGTCAGTCAGTCCACCACTTTGGTTCAGATTGAAATATCTCAACATCTATTGGATGAATTGCTATGAACTTTTGTACAGATGTTTGTGGTTCTCAGAGGATGAATCCAAATAACTTTGTTGATCTACTGACTCTTCCTTCAGTGCGACCAGCAGTTCAAAGCTAGTGAATTGGTACAAATACACGTGGCTTCCCAAATCATCATGTGTCCTACTGACTTTTGTGCCAACATGAAGTTAGCACGTGATTTTATGTGAACTTTCTCAACAACTACTGGATGGATAGCCATTTGGAACAGACATTCATGTCCCCCTCAGGATGAACTGTAATCACTGTGGTGATTTCATGACTTCATCCATCAGATACATTTTTTATTTGTCCAGTACTTAAGTTGATGAACAAATACCTGCAAAACTAATGCAAACCTAATAGGCCTCAACTGTAGTTTTGTATTGAATACTAATTAGCAACTATAACTAAGATTGTGTTACATCTGCCCCTGGGACATGATCTGCCATGCACTCTACCTCTAATTTAGTGCCTCTCTAACCTGCTGCCACTTCCTAGCTCTTTCCAACTCTCTCCCTGAGTGTGTGCGTGTGTGTGTGATTGCCTGCAGGTGCGCCAGAGTCAGAGCAGAGCCACAACAGCTGCATCTCATCTCTGTAATCAAGCTTCTACAAATACTCAGCCCTGCCACTTCCACTCTGTCAGATTGTAGATTCTGCCACCAGTTAGTGTTGCTATGCGGCAAACCAATTAATTACCAGTTTTGCTATTCTGCATTTAATACTTGTTGCCTGCTCTCCAGAACTCATCCTGCTTCCTTTTTCCCTTATATTCCTGCCTGTTCTGAGTCCAGCCTCTTTGTCCACTGTCAATAACTGCCCCTGCCCCCTGCGACCGGGATCACGTGTTCGGCAGCCCCATGTCACAGATGGTGAACAAACAAAACATTCTAAATAAAATAAAATGAGCTCTTAGGACCTTTTAGAAGATGTCTGATTAATTGTTGGGGCTGTGAAACCAATTTTAAGGGAGAAATTGTGACATTTTTTTCTCTAGAACATACTGTACTTTACAAATATAAATAATTTCCTAGAGTTAATACTTGTCTAACACACATCATAATTCATTCATTCTTAATATTTCAACATATCTCAAGTCTTTAAACAGAGTTTACAAGGACCTGGTCATACCGTCGTCCCTCCAGCTTGCAGACATGCTGCAGGTAGGGTGTCCAGTCCAGGCTGCAGCCTCCCTCGTCCTGAAGCCAGTGCCTCAGCTCCTGCCTGTTGACCTCCAAGAAGTCTGTGAGGAGCACCTTGCTGAAAACCTCACAGCCACTCAGCACCTGGTATAAGGTGGGACCCGAACCTATGTCCACCAGCAGCTCACCACGCACATCGCCTGGAAAGGTAGAGGAAAAGGAAATGGAGGGAGAAGTGAGACTTACAAAGAGCTAATTGAGAGAGCTCAAATTATCTCCACATCAGACACAATAATAGATTCAGAATATCAGTTAAATAAATTTGTTAATGATAAATGAGGGATTAAATCTTAACATCAGAAAAAGATGATGAGAACAGAGAAGAAACAAAGTGTTTGTCTCCACTAACCAGCATCTGGAACATTTGCCTGTTGCAGAAGTCAAAGTTTTGATTCAGAATTAAAATAAACATAATATTATTGTGAACTATTTTAAAATATGGCTGTTAAATAGTAGTCGTAGTAGTTTATCACGCTGCATGTTTAACTCCATTTTTATAGCTTTTTATTGAGCATGGAGTGTTTTGAACTGAAGTTTCCATGATCCATCAACCTGTCTCCTTACCTTCATTGAAAGCTCTATGCAGACATGCCAGTTTCCACGGCACAATGCTGTCCTTTCTTTCAAAATCAGCCCGTGGTGGAGTGTAGTTATACTGCAGATATGCTGCAGGATCAAATCTCTGGTAGCAGGCTGCCATGTCCGCTACTCCATTCTCTTTTCCCTTTTCTTCCATCCTTTTCTTTCTCTAAAGACTCTACCTAACACCTCTGTTTTGTCAGCCTTCAGGTGCACTGCTTCTCCATCAGCTGCCTTTATATACCTGTGTATGTGGGTGTGTCTGTGTCAATATGTGTGTTTCTATGCTTTGGACTACTTGAGTTTCATGAGTAGAGATAGCAATCCTGTTTTTGGGTGCGTGTTACTGCCTGATAGCATTTGTTCTGTTCACTTTCCCTGCCCTGAGGCACTGATACCATCAGATCAGGGGGCTTCCTCCAACACTAGACCCACTAATGGACTCCTCACATGGCTTTCAGGTCTTCCACCCACCTCTCAGAGGCCTTTCATATCTCCACAATCATTCCACAGGGCCTTTTACACACAAACAGTAGACAAGGTTTGTCTCAGGCAACCCTGTTTAAAAGGCACAAACAGGTCTATCTCAGAGACAAACAGGCTTGTCCCTATCTGCAATTTTACTTTGGTGATGTTACGCTGAAAAAAATAAATCTGAGAGGATATAAATGTAGCATAATTAAATCTGTGAAGTTGAAGTTCGTATCTTTAGATGAATATATCTAGTTTTGAAGTTAATCAGCATTTTTTTCAAAACGCAAAGCATTTTTCTCTATCAGATTTATTTACGTAAGCCCGGCCAGTTTAGGTACACCCACACAACGAACAGTAATCTTGATGTATTTACTCCACAGGTCGAGCCGCGGGTTCCACAATATTTCCTCCATTGTTTTTTCCCAACTTGCAATTTTAAAATTCTGCACCATAGTTGCTGAAATAATTGAAAATGTCTTAATAAAGTCGACTCAAAGTTATGTAATTAAACCAAAGATGGTCTGGTTAAACCACAGAATTTGAATCTCAGTGATTCTTCTAACATTTTTATGTGCACAGACTTGTAAGTTTGTTTTTTTTTTTTGATCAACCTCCATGATTTCGATGCAGTTGCTATTTGTTTTTACTGATGATTCAACTCAAGAGAGTTTAATGCTCATCCACGTGTTCAAAACTCTAACCCTTTGTTGACCACAAGACCTTTCTGCTACCTTCAGTCCAAAATGGACAAACCCTATTTCCCCACTACTTCCACTCCCCTGACAAATAACAGTAAGGGCTCACACACATTTTTACCAAAGTGAATAATTAACTATTTGAATTGATATTTTCAGTATAATATAAGATATACTCAGTTGCTAACTAGAAAATGTGAGTAAATGTAACTTAAAAATGGCACTAAGACATTTGTAGAAACAAAGTAAATCCACTTTGAGTCTTAATAATTTGGAAATTAAAACAATAAGTAGTTACAAATAAAAATAGACATTAAAGTAAAACTTATATTACGAAAAAATAACTTAAGCAATGCTAAAATTAAGGTGACTTTCCCTGCAAATTCTTGCTTGATCTACGTAATAATCTGATGCAAAAAGTTGCCTTCATTTTTTAAGTAGATCAAGCAGGATATTTTTATCAGTGTAGTATTGAGTGGCAGCGAGATGGCGAATGGTGAAGGCAAGGGAAAGGAAGAGTCTCCCATGTTGACAGGCAATATTAGATTATTGCAAAATCAGAGATTGTCATAAGATGCCGAAAGAAGCTGTTATCATTTTGAGCAATACATTTCAAAATATCAAAGGTTCCATTAAGTCCATCAAAAAAGGAGCCAGATGACAGCTAAGAGGAAATATGTGGAATGACAGATTTTTCTAAGAAGCTCAAGTGAAAGCTTAAAAATAAGTCTTTCAAATTTAACTAGGTATTTACCTGTCCATGCAAAGAAGATTACCTCTCTCTACCTCTCAGTTTTAAAAGGTGTTTTATTGATTTCATTTACAGAACCTTATAAATAATAAAGACTTCTACTGTTTGTACCTGGTTGATTTACATTTAAGATGCATGTCAAACTTGATAGTGTTACATCTATTCCACTACATGGATTTAGTATTTGTGCAGACTAAGAATGTCTCAATCAACAAACTCCACACTTCACTGTAGATTTTCAGTATTATGGTTATTTTGGGACAAATCTTACTATTGCTCCTGTAAAGTGGGTTGCTATATTTTGAAACCACTAGCCACAGTGGCCAGCTGACAAAACACTGAGCTTTATCCCCTGGTTGAATTAATTTCCCATCTAGTCCCTGTGTATCCCAAAGCAGCAGCTGAACCAATGTGGAACATAGCCATGTAGTGATCAAACATCTTCTCCGCAGGAGTCTCTTAACACCTCGCTTATCCCTGGCAGCTGAACCAGAATACCGAATACACACACACACTGACCCTCATCAGACATCCAAATATTACAGTGTCCAAGGCAGACAAGATATTTGAGCTGTAATTCTGCCATGCAGGTGATAGTTAAAATTAGGATATTTAAAGATTAAAATGAGAGTCAGACTCAGTAAATTGGGTCGAGAGTTTTCTTTTCCAGAAAAATGTTACAAAATTCCCTTTGGCATTACTTCTGAGTCTGCAAACATTCAGTGTTCATGGTTTTTGGACAGTAGTGTTACCATAAAAGCTGGAAAATGTAGCATTTGCAAATACAATTCCAAGAAGAAATTAAAAATCTTACACTTAGAAATATAAGCATGTCATTTATTTTTATTTTTTAATATATTTAGAGTACATCAATCACCTTTTGTAAGAAACACTTTCTTAATTTGTTTACATTAAACAAAAGTGAATCAATTAGAATTCACATTTCACATTCACGTTTTCATGGCAGATTTCTATTTCAACCTCTGTCTTCTCTACAAGGCTTCACATTTCTAATCAACGACAGAAGTATTTTCTGCTGTGGCAACTATTTTGACACAAATTTAATGAAAACACAACTGCCATAACAATGAAACTGCCTGAAAGGACCAACAACACAAGCCTTAGTGAGCACCAATCTAAAAACCTTTTCATGTTAATGATTAAATCCCTCTGCCACAGTTAATGTTCTGAAAATAAAATTGCATAAAAAGTACAACACTGATTATTATTCATCATACTTTTAGTCAAGAAATCAAATACTTTTTTTAAAATATTACAAACATAAACAATCAAAACAAATTATGCTGGAAATGAAATAGGCATGCAACAAAAATACAGCTTTGTGTCAATCATTTGCATTTGTTACACATTTAGTAAGTTTTCCAACAAAAGTTTCAGCCCAGGAACCATGGAAACCATGTTGTCCTCAGTCTTCCTCTCACTTGTATCTAACATAGTGGTCTTTCTCCTAGGCCTCGTTGCACCTTTGGCCCCATGGCAGAGGGGTTCGAGATAGGTGCATGGGGTCGTCTGGTTGACAGTGTTTTGGGATGTGGGTAATTCTTGCTAATGGCTCCTGAGAGGAATCGCAGGAGGAGTCTCCTGGCCTCCCAGTATTTTGCTGGGCACTCTGCCTTCATCACTGTCAACCTGTAAGAGGATCACAAGCCACGCACACACACAAATAAAACCTGTACTGTAATAATTGAAAAATGCCTCTAACTAACAGCAACTTGACTTACTTCCTGTTCTACTTTTTTTTTGTCTTACGAAGTTGGTGGTGTCATCACAAACAGGATTGCCCCCAGGCTATCACCCCATTTACACCCATCCTTAATTTTATAATATTATTCTGTGTGAGTGTGTTGCTGTAGATAACATTATCACTAACCTGTGGTGATGCTGTGGTACGATGGTGAGGCTGTGCCAGTGAGCCATGTAGCTCTGTCCCCTCTGCCAGTCCTCCTCCAGGACGCTACAGTCCAGCTCAGCTCTAACTGCACCACCCACACTGCACATCCCTGCTGCCTCCACCAACCAATCCTGTCTGGACCGGATCAGTCTGGAGGAGAAGTCCAAAAATTCTAACATTAAATGTACAGAGAGTCCTCCCACACTGTGTATTGCTTCTATAATTGAGGACATAGCAGTATTTGAAGTTCTTATCACGCCTTTGCCAGACACCCATACTTTTAATTAACATCTTGGCTGCATGTTATTTTTGTGACTAACAGGCTTATTCAAAAATAACTGAGAAGAGAAAAATTAAGGACTGTATAGCTGGAACGTAATATACTATATGCTGTAACATATCACTGTCCCGTTAATTTTTAATGTTACAACATTCATTTTGACACTACCATGCTCATGAGTAAATCCAATTTTCTTCTGTCCTAACTTGCCATACATTTCTCCTTTTTGACAGTTTACCTCCTGTGTACTTGTGTTTTGTGCTTTAAGAAAATCTCCCTTTCTGTCCAACAGATCTTCTGTGAAATTTGTTCCATTTGCACCTGATGATTTACTCTGGATGCTACCGCTCATCCTTTCTGCTCACTCTTTGCAAATTTACTGTTTCCTTCTAGCAAGCTTATCCTTGTAGTTCGTCTTAGTCAAAACTTTTCACACAGAAAAATGTTGATCTTCAATGGAGACAGTAGGCTACAGCTCCTCTGATCTTTTCTGTTCTTCCAACTGGTCAGCTTGATTATGTGGGTTGAGTATTATGGGGGTTACATTGTTAGAGCTATTTTAGAGTGGCTCTAGCTGCCACCTAGACATGCTGATATTTGAAACAATCCCCATGCTGTCACTTTGACGACAGAGATAATGAGACTGAGGCACAATGAATCAAGCACTCAACACAACATAACCCAATTACTGTATTATCACATTTGTCCCATAAATAACCCTCAAATTCTAGTTTTCTCATTTAGAAACCTATATGACAACAAAAGTCTGCAGCCATTCTAGTGGCTTCGTTAAGCTGTACTTCACAGTACAGTCGCTAATAACTGTCATCTGTGAATGGGGTAATCGTTTTTTTCATGGCCAGCAGTTCATGAGCTAAAGGATCAAAATAACCAGAAGTGCAATAAGTTAAAAGGTTGTGCAGACAGACAGACAGACAGACAGACACAGACTACAGACACACAGGAACACACACACACACACACACACACACATAGTTAGTGGATTAGTACAGCCAGGAGTAAGGTATGGGTCAGTTTCTTCCCCTGAGCCTGATGGACAGATAAAAGAGCGAAGAGGAGCAGAAACGCAACAGAACTGATAAAGGGCAAAAGCAGACAACAGAGAAAAGAACAGGACAGACATAATAGAATAATACACATTTAGCCAGAGCTACAGGAGCCAATTTAGGTATGGTCCTAGGGGCAGTGGGAGTCCGACAGTGTCAGTCAACTCTGCTCTGAGTTACTTTTCAGTTTGTCACAGCCGGATCCTGCAGGTACAGAAAAACTCTATCACCCTGTGCTTTTTTAACCACATGGTGCAAATAAAAGTCGCCAGGTCTATGAAAGAACTAAGTAGGACAGTTAGTTCCCATAAACTCATGTCTTTCTAATAATTTCAGATTAACAAACTCAGAATAATTACAAATAAAGATCGAAGACTGAGGTGGCCCTGTATTTTGCCACATCCTGTAATGTAGTTAATTGTGCTAAAAATAATGTAAAATTTGAGAATATGCTTATATACAGGGCCCAGATATTTGGGTGAAGACCCTGGGCATATGTCTGAAAATGAATTGATAACTGGACACTTTTTCATGCCTTACAAAATGCTCACCATGTGTTTTCATGTGCTGCCACATTAACATTTTGGTATGTGGACACCTGCTACTTGCTGACCAGCAAGTTATCATTATTTGATTACTGCCTTGATTAAATGCTGGTTTTGATTTTGCTGGAGAAACTAGCAAAAGACAGCTATATTTTAAAGTATCCATCTGAAAAAATCCCAGGCCTCCCTCCAAAGCCACTCCCCCAAAACAAAATTTCATGCACAGAGTGCATGGGCAGAGGCACAGGCAGGCAGGTAGGTTGTGGTAGGTAGGCAGGCAGACCAGTCAGAATTAAATGACTGGCCGTGCTTATTACAGTCCTCTGACAGCCACAGATTAATTTCATTTCTGTGTTGGAGCATTTTATTTTTTGATTGCTGATTTCAACAAATTTAAGAAAAATGCTTCTGAAATAAATTGCCTTGCCTAGCTTTAATCTAGAGTCAACATGCTAAATACAATACCTCAGTGCTTTTTATATTCTGCAAACACTGTATATATACATTTCACCTCACTGCAAAACTCAACCTCTTTTCTGGAGTTTTATAGAAAAATAAAGCAAAGGCAAAAGTAGCACGATGATAATATTATGTTTTGCAAATTATCCTGGATACATATATACATTACATTATATATATTATATATACATTATATACATTATATACATATATTACTGTATATATAACTGAATTGTAATATCTAATTACAATAACTTTTATTTTTAGAAGAGATTTATTTTGAAATGTCACACTTTAAACCACACTTCCGTTCTTTTTCCGCATTTCGCCGGCCGGTTGGCCACTATCCTGGCTACTACTTAATCGCCAATTTACAAAGATTTCTCTGTATAAACATTTTGTTTGAATGTCAACAACAGTGACAAATTAATCGTTAGTACTTTAACTGTAGCGGAAATTAATTTACAGAGCGTATGGTAACGTTAGCGTGACGAACGGTTTTTCAGCTTACAATAAACTTGGTGACGGTTTCATCAGCAGCTCTTTCAGTCAGGGGAGGAGTGGTGCACATGTAGACTCAGAGCCCACCTCTGTTTAAGGATTTCCCTGATTAAAGATTAACTGGTTAAAGAAGATGAACAAGACTCATTAGAAGACAGGACGAGATAAACTGGGACTTAAGGAAGTTAAGTAAGAAAAATTATGCTCTTAATTTCTTTACCATCCGGGAACCCGGTAGGATATTCTGACTGTAATCTGGGATACAAGGGACCAACCCTGATGTAGCAATTTAAATATACTATTCATCTGTAATTTCAATTTCAATTTAATGTCTTTTTGATGGTGATATTGTGTTTGTTTCTCACTCTCTGTATGTCTTTTTGTGATGGGCAAGGTAGTAAAGTAAACATGCTGCTGATAAGACTGACCCTGTGTTCAAGGATGGATCTTCAAAGAGAGCTATGCCGGTTTCTCATCAGACCACTGACACAAGGCAAGCAATGCTACAGTGCCACATTGTTATGCAATATATTCCATGTAAACACACTATATAGACTGCAGTCCGACATTCAGCAGCCTTGATTACAGAAAGTAAGTTCTTACGCCAGATCTTTCTTTGACAATTGATAGAATGTTAAACAATTTTCCATAGTGATTAATCGTTTAAGTCAAACATTTTCTTATCCTAGCTTTTCAATTTTGAAAGTTTTATGTTGTGTGAATTTTTAGGGTTCGACAAAACAAGCCACCATCTTCAGATACAGCAACCTTTTATAGACCCAACAGTTCGTTCATTGAAAAAGAGCCTGCAGATGAATTCATAGTACAACTAAATAACAGCAGTTTTGATTATTTTTAAGGCATTTATCAAGCAGAAATGCCAGACATTTGCATTTCTGCTTTATATTACTGTAAATTTTAAGGCTCGTGGGAAAATCGTGATGAGCATTTTTGTATGTTTGTATGTTTAGTTGTATGTATAGTCTACATGATTTAATAGAAAAACATGCCCCCCGCCTCTCTGTCCCCGTCTCTCTCATGTGCCTCATTGCTCCAGAGATGTGTAATGTCAGCACAGGCTTTTCTGCTTGCTCTGCTGATGTGGCAGTTTGAAGGCTGTGATTATCTAGTTTCCTAGGTTACAAATGGATGTAGGGGAGGCCTTTTCTCTTTGTCTCATGTACTCATTGAAACAAAAACCCAGCAAAACTTGATTGTTTGCAGTTATGTAAAGTTTGCTGTATTTTTTGTGGAATCTTATCATTACATTGGTACACCAACAAATTTGTTTCGTAGTTTTTAAACAACTACATTGCACATTTCTTCCTATTTTACTTATGTTTTCAGTAGATTTTTAAAATTAAAAATGGATCTTTTAACTAAGTGCCCCTCATATATTGATCTATCTTTTTCTTTTTAGCCATCATTTTGTTGCTCAAAGTTATTTCTCCTTGTTTTGCAGATGAGTTACACAGAATAAGCAATAAATCAATTCCTGTAAAAAATAACATCTTCTGTCTCTCCACAGTTCCCCAGGGGAGGGCCAATGGCAGCTCCTTTGCACACCGCAGTGAATTGCGTCAGGCCAAGAGAATCGTAGTAAAGCTTGGCAGTGCTGTGGTTACCCGTGGCGATGAATGCGGCATGGCTCTGGGGAGACTGGCCTCCATTGTGGAGCAGGTGAGAGACCAAATACCGGCACAACTGTAATTTTATGAAGTATAAAAAGTCCCGTAGAAAATTCTTGATAGGGAAGAAAATCAGCAGGAAATACAAGCTATGACACCATCAGTTTCAAGTTCTGTGATTGGTAAATCACATCAGTGGGTGTTGATGATTTTCCCTCTCCCATGCAGTTTGTTGACCTGTAGACTAGCTCACAAACATACATATGTTTCTGCATTTTTCAATATACTTTCTCTGATTTTTATCTTATTCACATTTTGTTTTGTGTGTGTTTTTTCTTTTTAAAGTTACGTATTACATTTTCCTATTCTTCTTCTGCATCATTTTACTAGCCATCTGTGAGATGTATTGGTTTCCTGTAACCTTTCATTTTTAGAAAGAAGAGCAACAACTGAAAAGAAAATTTTCTCACTTATGTCCAGTGGTTTCCTGTCCTGCAGATTGTTTTAGTTTTAGTTTCCCAGGTTTTGAGAAATCGTTTCACAACAATACATCTGGTCTTTTGTGATTTAAAAATGAAATATCAGCACCAACATATTTCTCTAGAAACAATGTCCTTGCTACTATGGATAATCCATCAAACATGCTGTGAACAGTTTTCATAGTGATTGTTTTTTTCAGTAGTCAGTAGCTCCAATAAAAAATACCACCACAAGCAGCGGTATCTCAGGGACAGATGTCTATAAAACATTGACAATTAAAGCAAAAAATAACATCATGCCTAGTTACCATTATGGGTAAGTAAGAAAAACATTTTTTTAATTGGGGTGAACCGACCTTTTAAAGCTGAATCCTCATTGAGTCTAAAAAATATATATATATTGGTCCAGCTGTGGTGTGGGGTCCTAATTGGGTATATTGTCTTCCAGGTGGCCATGCTGCAGAATCAAGGCAGGGAGATGATGATTGTTACCAGTGGAGCAGTGGCCTTTGGCAAGCAAAGATTAAGACATGAGATCCTGCTGTCCCAGAGTGTCCGACAGGCACTGCACACAGGACACAATCAGCTCAAAGACATGGTAAGAAAAGGTGGAGGAATGTGTTGGCTGTGTTAAAGTATGAGCCAACACAGAGTGAAATAAAGAAGAATTTGCTGCTGCTGCTCTTTGTAGGTTGAAACTTAGAGATGACCTCAATACTTTTTTGATGTACTATACTATGAATGGATTCAGTTCCAGCCACACCTGTCTAATATAATGCAATACAATAGCCTGCAATAAATAGTACATTACTAAAGCTTAAAGTGTCAACTTGATGTTGATACAACTCTGTGGTAAGTTGTTTATGATATTTATTGATTGCCCTGCAACATACAGTAGGTGTTCTATTATTATTTGCCAAATGTACGTGCTAGATATTATGATCGTCAAGTAGGCCAGCTTTTAGATCGGAGCAGTTCTCTCTCATACAACTGATAATAGAAAACAACTGATAATAGACATACTCGGTCTGTAGCAAGAGGAGACTGTATAATACCTATGAGGAGGACTGCCTTTGGA